>SCDS01001084.1:14048-29770 GCA_004149465.1 Drosophila nigromelanica | reverse complement strand
CAATAAGTCAAAACTTGGTTATCGTCATATTAACAACAACTATTGCACTCGTCGAGTACTTTTGCTTCGGGGCCTTGTCGCTAAGATGCCGAACAACCATTTACAATCTGAAAACCAGTGCATACAAAACAACTAGAAACAAAAGTGAGGCTTATCTTTATATGCCAATTATGATATGAAACGCCTTTCACATGACTCCAAGTTTCCACTAATCAACAAATGCAAAAAAAAAAAAAAACCAACCAAAGTATGACAAACTGCACAGATTATATATTTTCTAAATCGAAACTTTCCTGGAATTCTCCCAGATATTGCATAATTTCCTATACGAAATAAAAATGTTAGTCTATAAATAATTCGTAATCTTTTGGGTGAGGTTTGGATATTGTTGCTGGGAAGGGTTAAGTAATCGATAACAATCGATCATAAAGATAAATAATAGATAGGAAAGAGTGCAATTAAATTTTATTTTGAGCACTAGAATTGCGAAGTTGAGATTTCGATGAATTGTTTCCACTGTAGTGCATTAAAGCTTTTTCTGATCTTGAAGATCACTGCTTAAAATATCTTTTTCTTATTTTGTGTATTTTTTGTGCACATTTCTTGTTGATGTTGACAAGATAATGGTTGAAAAAGAGGCATCTACGAAATGTGTATTTGGAATAAACACAGTTTTTTTGTTATAAGATAAACTCCTAGATTAGATCATATATGCAATCAACCAAGATTATTTCAGTATATAAAAACATTTTGAGCAAATCAACGCACAGTTGAAATATAGAAAACTGCATTTTAAACTACTTTGGAATTCGATATTTTAATAAGAGTTTAAACTATACGAGCTTTAAAAGCTAAATATTAGTAATATAAAATTGCATTTTTTAATTTCAAAATTAGTTAAATTTGGATTTTGACAAATTTGTGTTTTTAAATGAAGGCTATTATTGTTCGCCCCAATACCCATTACTAAATGAATAATGAAGGGAATGTTAACGGTTGCACAACTCAAGCTCTCGAAATTATTTATATATTTATATATACATATATATAGTCTCTTAGTCATATGGCGAGTTATTTGCAAAAAATTTGCTCGTATTATTTTCAATTTCAAATCAATATTTACAGCTTGCAGTAGTTACGTTTTTTAGAGGCGAATATTAGTCACAGTGGAGCCAAAGCAATTAGTCACAGACGAACACAGCAGAGAGAGAAAGAGAGAAGAGAGAGAGAGTCTGTCGAGAGGAGGCTGAGTAATGAAATTAGGCAACTAAACAAACCAAACCAAAAGCGAAATGAGATTGCACAAATAATAATGTGGCACAGACATGCAACAGCAGCAGCAGCTACTCTGTCTGTCTCTGCTGTCCGACTGTCTGGCTGTGTGCCCCGCCCCCCTTTCGCTGGTTACACGTCACTGCACAGGCGTGAAAAAGTATCTCCAAGTGCACGTGCACTCTACACTCCCTATACACACACATATATATATATATATATATGTATATATATACATATATATCTGCTTTGTTGGGAATGCCGCAAGCTGGCCGTGATTTCATGCCACATGCCGCACGCCACTTGAGGCGCCGCCATTAGCAGCCCTCATTTCGCACTCGAGCCGTCACTTCAAGAGTTGAGTTGACTTGACCGAGCCGTCTCCCCCCTCCCCCAACCCCCGTCCCATTTGAGGCCGGCTTTTTTAGGCGCAACAATTTTCAGCTGCCGCGTGCCATAAATTTTTATTGATTTGCGCCCTGCCCAACGCCCAACGCCCAACGTTCGCTGCCACTGCAGCTGGTGGTGGTTCCTGCTTGGACGCATCAAATAAATATATCCTTCCGCATTATGTTGCGCTCTCATCCGGCAACAGTTTCTATACACATTCCCTTAATTAAATAGAGTATATTGGATTTGTGCAATAGCCGAAACTACAGACGTTAGATAAAGTATATATAACTCCCTCAGTTTTAATGCCAGATAGATTAAATATTTTTGAGATAGATTATTTACAAATTTTTTTTGCATCAATAAAATCGATAATCTCCCTGAGTTTTAAAGCTATATGCATCAAACTTAGCAGACAGATTACTGATAATCTTCTCTACTGATCCCAATAATATTTTATGCAGATGCCCATTGGGGGCGTGGCAAATTGAAAAAAGTGATATATTCAAATTTTGGAGAAAGTTTTTTGATTAACTCTAAATATCATTAATATTTTCCAAAATAACAATGTTAATTCGGAACGATCTGAAACTAATCTCTGATAAAAGTTGCTAAACTAAAGTAACAAAAAATCAGATACAAATAAAAAAAATTTGGCGATTGTTTTAAGCCTTTGTTTAGTCTGAACGAGTATTGCGCAGTCGGTTACACCCGTTTGCACTGTTCTGACTTGTTTCTTTTTGCACGCCGCCGGCGCCTGCGGCTAGGCAATGCTTTATGCAGACTTTCAACCCTGCTCGGGCCGCTGCGCGCTCTCTCTCTCTCTCTCTCTCTCTTTCGCTCTTTCGCTCTCTTTTGCTGAATTGTGCGTGTGTGAACGCTGAATACGCCTGAATTCGTCCGGGGCCGGTTCTTTTGGGTGGGCGCGTCCCGTTGTCGCAGTTCCTTGCAAATAGCCAAGCCGAGAGCGACACAAACCGAAAACGGGCGCGCGCCAAAAACGATTTACCGGAGAAACCGAACCGAACCGAACCGAACGAAAACCCGCACAAATCAAAACCGAACTCGAACTCGAACCCGCATCCGAATCAGAGCCAGAGCATCTCGTTTGTGGTTTGGTTGCTTAGTTAGTCAGCAGCCAGTTTGCTCTCGAGCACCTTGTCGCGCGCGCGTCTCCTTTTTGCTCCCTAGTGTAGCCTAGACTTGTGTAGTAGCCTTTTGTAGTATACCTTTGGGCGCGGCAGCGAGAAACGTGAAAAGCCCACAAAAAAAAAACACAAAAAAAAAAACAAAACGAACAAAATCAAATTTCTGGCAATTTTTACCAGCACTTAAGACGAGCGAACCACCAAAAAAGAACATTTAAAATAGGCATAAAAAATATATTAAAGAAATATATATATATATATTCAAATCGAAACAACCAAAAGCAATACAATTTAAGCGTGTGTCTGTGTTTGTGTGTGTACAAATGTGTGTGTGAGCGACCGATTTATACAGAAAACTAGAAATTAACCAAGCAAAACAATTGAACCTAAAAGCTAGAAAGTAAAGAAAGTAAAGCACAGCTGCATTGTGATTTCATTTTACCTGCAAATCCAAAGAAAATCCCCTCAAAAAAAAACACCTTTTTACACACACACACCAAAAAAAAGAAAGGACCCAAATTGAACCGTTTGTGACCAAAAAGACAAGGCCAAATTTTTTACAAAAAAAAAAAAAAAAACTTTACAACAAACAAAAAAAAACCAAGTAAATATTTAAAATGGGTTTGTGCGCCTCCAAGGATAAAAAGGAGAAAGTGATCGAAGGCGATGGCGCCGCAACGGCCAACGGGGGCGAGCCCAATGGCAGCGCCAATGCGGCGGCTGCCGACGCCGAAGCCGCTGGCCAGGATGGGTGTGTATTCAATGAACTCCAATTGTGGGGCTTGTCATAGGTCCTGTGTGTTAGTGTGTGTGTGTGTGTGTGTGTTGGTGTGTGTATCTAATGCTGACGTCAGATTGCCCAAAAAAAAGAAACTAAAAGTGGCATAAAAATATTATTGCCCTGGTCTCTGACCGGGCCCGGGCACAAAATACGCGCATGTGCGTGACTTTGCCGAGAATTGCGTATTCAGCGGCAGCCGGCAAAAACTGTTGTCAGCGCCACCAACACCACCAACACCACCACCACCACCAGCAATTGCAGAGCAACCACCAAGGATTACAGTTGGAGGGGGTTAATGGATTGCTTTAAAATTGCATAGTCGCGTGTGTCCGAACGATCCCTAAATGAAGAAAAATGAAACCATTGCCGACTTTTGGGCGCCACAATTGAAACTAAACACACACAGCTTGGGAGAGCCTAAAAAAACCACCCGACATTAACCACTAAATTCAGTAGTTACCCTAAACATTTCACATTAGCATAATTATTGCAAAAGGGTGGCACCAATTTGTGTCGTAAACATTTTAAATATAATAAATGCTGTTATAAGCAAAAATGTTGAGGTTAAAACCGATTTATAAGCTATATCTATATATATATATAAACTATATTAAGGGTGGCTCAAATTGCAGCTCATTCAAAAATAGAAAACAAGTTTGTATCTATAAAAGTTGTAGAAAATAGCACTTTACAATCGTTTAAATGAAAACATTGAGGTTAAATTTGATCTTTCTATTAACCAAAAACGATTCAAAACGTATCTCATTAGATAGTGAAACTGTAACAAGCTTTTGTAG
The DNA here is from genome assembly GCA_004149465.1 of Drosophila nigromelanica. NCBI lineage: Eukaryota > Metazoa > Arthropoda > Insecta > Diptera > Drosophilidae > Drosophila > Drosophila nigromelanica. Next base: position 25,382 of record SCDS01001084.1, on the reverse strand, counting down.
TGTTAACAAATACTATTAAATGTAGTAAAAACAAAAGAACTTAAAAGTATGATTTTTGAGGTTAAACCTGAACTATAAATCCTTTTTTTTTCTTAGAGCAGATGAAAATTGTTCTTATTAGAAAATAAAACCCTAGAAAATACTGTTTAAAATGTATAATATAGACTAAATATATATTAATCATTAAAGATGGAATAACTTTGAGGTTAAGTCTGATTTGTAAATCGAATTTGATTACCATATATTTATATAAATATATAAAATATAAATGAATCGTATAATAAATTGGTTAAGTCAGCTTTATCTCTCAACTCTTTTCTTTTTCCTTCGAAAATAGAGCACTTGTTAGAAATGAGATATAGCTAAAGTGAGGTTAATTCTGACAAGTAAAACATATCTCAAGGTTAGGTCAGAGATTAGATTAGATTGAATTGGATTAGAATATAGCTTAAAATGAAATAAGATAACTTTGGGCTCAAATCTGCTACTCATCATGTTCCTACTTGGATAAATCCGTAAATAGATCTATTTAACTAACTTTTTTTCCCAACTCTTTGATTTCGCCCTGCAGCAAACAAGACACCATGGTTGACGCCGCTGTTCTCGCTAAACTGGAGGAGGGTTATGCCAAGTTGGCCGCCTCCGACTCGAAGTCGCTGTTGAAGAAGTACCTGACCAAGGAGATCTTCGACAACCTAAAGAACAAGGTGACGCCGACCTTCAAGTCGACCCTCCTGGATGTGATCCAGTCCGGTTTGGAGAATCACGATTCCGGCGTTGGCATCTATGCCCCCGATGCTGAGGCCTACACAGTGTTCGCCGATCTGTTCGATCCGATCATCGAGGACTACCATGGTGGCTTCAAGAAGACCGACAAGCACCCGGCCTCCAATTTCGGTGATGTGTCCACCTTCGGCAACGTTGACCCCACCAACGAGTACGTGATCTCGACCCGTGTCCGTTGCGGTCGCTCGATGCAGGGCTACCCCTTCAATCCCTGCCTGACCGAGGCCCAGTACAAGGAGATGGAGTCGAAGGTCAGCAGCACCCTGTCCGGTCTGGAGGGTGAGCTGAAGGGCAAATTCTATCCGTTGACCGGCATGGAGAAGGCCGTCCAGCAGCAGCTGATCGACGATCACTTCCTGTTCAAGGAGGGCGATCGCTTCCTGCAGGCGGCCAACGCCTGCCGCTACTGGCCGTCGGGTCGCGGCATCTACCACAACGACAACAAGACCTTCCTGGTCTGGTGCAATGAGGAGGATCACTTGCGCATCATCTCCATGCAGCAGGGCGGCGATCTGGGCGAGATCTATCGCCGCCTCGTCACCGCCGTCAACGAGATCGAGAAGCGTGTCCCATTCAGCCACGATGATCGCCTCGGCTTCTTGACCTTCTGCCCCACCAATCTGGGCACCACCATTCGCGCCTCGGTGCACATCAAGGTGCCCAAGCTGGCCTCGAACAAGGCCAAGCTCGAGGAGGTCGCCGGCAAATACAATCTGCAGGTGCGCGGCACTCGCGGCGAGCACACCGAAGCCGAGGGCGGTGTCTACGACATCTCCAACAAGCGTCGCATGGGCCTCACCGAGTACCAGGCCGTCAAGGAGATGTACGACGGCATCACCGAGCTGATCAAGCTCGAGAAGAGCTTGTAAGCTGGCCAACAACCAACAGCAGCTTTGGGCCAACCAACCAACCAACAACAACTGGAGGCCCAATCGAAACCACAATCATTAACAACAACAACAACCACAGTTGGAAATCGGCAGCTCGTCCTCAATCCTCTGAATTCTTTTTGGGCTGGTTCGGGCTGTCTTTGCTTTAGTTTGTAGTCGAATTTGTGCGGTGGGAGGCTGTCCGGCTGTCTGCGGCGCTCGGCATTTGTCGTCCACATTGAGAGTCGCGGCCACCTAAAAACAACAACATCAACAACAACAACAACAACAACTCCGATCTGCACAAACAACAACAACAATGGAAAACTATTTCACAAAATATTGCTTAAAAATAAACAAAAGAATGTAAAACATTTTTGGCATTTGTGTCAAGCAAGAACCCAACAACAAACTTTAAATATTTTTATTTTAAGTCTTAAGTTTATAAAAGAATTAAAATTATAAAAAAAAAAATAATAAAAAAAATAAAGAAAAAACTGTTTGGCTTTTGAATGTATCCAAAAAATGTTTAAAGATTATATGATATATAAGATCATAAACTGAATATGATAACTTACAAAGCTTTACAAGAAATCACTCATAAAATATTAAACAAAATATGTCATTTAAAACATAGCTTTGTAGTTCACGTGTGGGCGTGGCAATTGCATTTAATCTATATAACTGCCTTAGTTTTAAAGGTAGTTAAACCCAATTTTTTAGACAGATTACTGATGACCTTTTCTAAAGTTGGCACAAATATTTTTTTGATACGTTCACTGGAGGCGTGGCAAATTGTAAAAGTCTATATAGACTTCTAAAATTGTAGAGCTAAAGTCACCAAATTCGGTAGACAGCGAAGTTGATTACTTTCAATAAGCATGTAAATTCAATTAAAAAAGTTGGGCTTGTTTATATTTGATAGTCATTAGAGATCCGAGTCGATTCGATATAAAACAAAAATTCAGTTTTCTTTTTGATAAAAAAATCCATTGTTCCCAAAAGCTAGCCTATTTGGTCGCTTGGCACTCGGCATCGATCAAGGCGCTGATGCCCTTGTGCATCTCGGTGACGGCCTCGTACTCGGTGAGGCCCATGCGCCGCTTGTTGGAGATGTCGTAGACGCCGCCCTTGGCCTCGGAGTGCTCGCCGCTGGTGCCGCGCACCTGGAGGCTGTACTTGCCGGCTACCTCCTCCAGCTTGGCTTTGTCGGCGCCCAAGTTGGGCAGCTTGATGTGAACGGAGGCGCGAACGGTGGTGCCCAGATTGGTGGGGCAGAACGTGAGATGGCCGAGACGTTCGTCGCGACTGAACTTTAGGCCGTGGGCCAAGGACTCGACGCCGATGATCATGCGCTCGTACACTTTGCCCAGATCGCCGCCCTTCTCCATCGATATGATCCGGATGTGATCTTCCTCGTTTACCCAGACGAGGAAGGTGCGCGCCTTATTCAGGAAAATGCCACGCCCCTTCGGCCAGTAACGGGACGCGTTGGCCGCCTGCAGAAAGCGATCGCCCTCCTTGAACAGAAAGTGATCGTCGATCAGTTTCTTCTGCGTCTTCTTGTCCATGCCGGTGAGGGGCATGTACTTGCCGGCGTGCTCATTGCACAACGTTTTCAGCACAGCGGTGATCATGCACTCCAGCTTGAGATAATCCTTCTTCTTCAGGCAGGGATTGAAGGGGAATCCCTGCACCGAGCGGCCGCAACGGACGCGCGTGGACACAATGAACCGTTGCTCGGGATCGAGATTGGGAAAATCGGAGCCGTAGCCGAAACAGGAGGCCGGATGCTTATCGGTCTTCTTGAAGCCCTTGTGATAGTCCTCGATAATCGGATCGAAGATGTCCGCAAACGTTTTGTAGGCCTCCGCATCCGGGGCATAGATGCCCACGCCGGAGTCGTGGTTGCACAGACCCGACTGGATGCAGTCCAGCAGCGTTGAGCAGTAGGTGGGCGTCACCTTCTTCTTGAGCTTGTCAAAGATCGGCTTGGTCAAGTGCTTCTTCAGCAGCGATTTCGACTTGGATTTCGCCAAATTTTCGTAGCCTGTCTCCAACATCTCGACAATCTTTGGCGGTGCTTTGCCGTACTGCCTCCATGCCAGTGGCTTTGGCACGATGCGGTTCAAGCGTAACGAATTCATAGTTTCAAAGAAGAAAAAAACAAAAAGAAAAAACCTGAAATTTTGAAGAAATCGAATTTCTGTTTTTTATATCCAAAATAGTTTACTTTTGCGAGCGATGTGGCGACGCTACCACATTAAGTTCAGTTCATCGCCTACTTGGTTTTTTTTAGTAAATAATGAAAAATAAGTCAGCACTTTTTAATTTGTTTGTAAATGTAAATAAGTAAAAGTAATTCAAAAAATAAGTTTGCCGCCAAAGTTCTGCACCGAATTGTTAAACACTGAATTGATGCAATGGTTCAGTTCCTGTGTGAACTAGCAGTTCGATAAACAATGAATGAACTGAGTTTGTTTGACCACTAATTTTCTCTTATATAGTTTCTCTTATATAATTAAGTTTCTTAATACAGTTTATTAGCGGAATATTTCAAATTAATGCTGAACATTTTTTAAAATATATATATAATAGATTTGCCCTTTTTTTTAATTACTTCATTACGTGATTTGAAGTTTAATTTCAGCAATGTTTAAAATATCGACATTAATTTCGGAGAGCGTTTCATCGCTACATATGATGCGAACTAAATGAACGAACTCAAAGTACGATAGCTCTGTCAGCTAGTTCGATTGCGATTAGTGCGAACTAAATAAACGATCACTGATCTTTCATTGAGAAAGCACTTCTGATACGTTATAATAAAGTCGCACAAAGCAGGTGTTTTTAAGATGGTGCAAGTGTGGTTTATGGATGACGAGGACACCGATCAGCGGCTGGAGCACAAGCGCAATCCACCAGTTTACCTGGATTTGGCAGCACTCTACAAGAAAACGGGCGTGGAGTACTTTAAGGTAACTGTGAAAGCCACCCAAACGACCTTGGCAAAGTCGCGCTTATCTCGCCCCTCTCACGCCCACCTTTCTCTATGTTTTTTTTTTTAGATCAATGCCGATGACTACAAGAACGATAAGCAGCTAACCGAACTGCGCAGCAGTCGTGGCTACACCTACGACGATGAGGTATATTTATAGCAGAATTAAGCATAAATATATGCTTTAATTTATATTGCTGCAGATCACCTGCTCGGAGCAGTGTTTGCCGGATTATCAAAACAAGCTGAAGGCTTTCTACACGGAACACCTGCACACGGATGAGGAAATCCGTTTGATTCTCGATGGTTCCGGTTACTTTGATGTGCGCGAGTAAGTGTTCACCGAACTAGTTTGTTTTGGCTAGTCTTTGAACTGAATTTATTGCAGTGGCGAGGATAATTGGCTGCGAATTGAGGTTGTGAAAGGGGATTTGATTATCATACCGGCGGGCATTTACCACCGATTCACACTGGACAGCAAGGTATTGTTTGTTTTATATGATTAAAACCTCAGTTTGAACTCGCTTCTTTTCACAGAACTTTATAAGAACTCGACGTTATTTTGTTGGCGAACCCGTCTGGGCTCCACACAATCGGCCGGCTGACAACATGGACTGTCGCAAAGCCTATCTGCAGCAGCTAGTGCAATTGAGCAAGGCATAAAATTTAACTATATAAATACCTTTGTTTATAAATAAATATTTTTGTATCGCCACTTCTAAATAAAATATAATTTGTGAATCAGTTCAACTATTGAATCACTTGAACCAAACTCAACGAATAAACGAATTGCTAGAGTATCGTTCAAAACAACATATGCTTTAGCATTACACAGCTTTACATTTTGCTGAACTGTTATTAACAGCGATCACAACATTGTACTGTCAACACAATTTATAAAATGTAAAAGCATTTTATTTTTCAAAATAGTTAAAATTAATAATTATAATACTGATTAATAATTAAAAGAATTATTAGGCAGAGCATTCACCTCACTCTTCAAGGAACTATTTATTTACTAACATCGTAAACAGCCACCGCACTGCTTACTTAACATGCACATTGTCTGTTCAATAACATAAAGCATCGATACTCTTGCGGCCCACTTAATGCGTACCGCCTTCGCTCTTGTAGAAAGTTGGTATTTTTGCACTTAGCCTCCGCGGCCACACTACGTCGCTTATTTTAAATGTATAAGCAACATTTACAAAAACAACATCGGACGGGTTGGACGCGCTAAATCGTTGGCGGACAAAAAAGCACCGTTTAATTAATTTTACAGTTACGACTTTGTTATTTGTTTACAAACAAAGCGAATGCATAACGTCAAAAAATGCAACACGCGAGTGTTACAGGTGTAATGCAATAAATTGCAACGGTTAACCCAAGTTGGTGTATATATGTATATACAAAATTTAATATGTGCATGTGTGTGTGTGAGTGATTAAGGCTCTTCGCATATACGCAGTGGTAAACAAATCAAATAGCAATTAATTGAATTAAACAAATAATAAACAAAAGTGCAATATATCAGCAAATTTGTATAAATAAAGCCATTCAATAAACGCGATTTGTGTGCGTGTAAAAATCAAGAATATAACAAATTTGGAAGCGACGACGACGCAGCAGCAGGCAGAGGCAGCGGCAGCAGCAGCGCATACTGCAAGTGTATTAGTGTTAAAGGCGCGTACATACATACGTACGTACGTGTGCATATATAGGAGATAAATAAGCAAGCGTATATACATATGTACATACATACATCTACTTATTAATATATATATACATGCATATATAATTATATGCATATAAAGAAAATTAGCAAACGCAACCACAAAAAGTGAAATTTCTCAAAGCCCAAAAATTATACAATTTTTGTGCACTTCCTCCAAGAGTTTGCGTGCTACGTGTGTGTGTGTGTGTGTGCGTGTGTGGTTGAGTTTGGAAAATTAGCATAAATTCCAAGAGGCTGGACGCCAGCGTCGCTACAGCAGCAGCAGCGCCCACAACAACAAGCAGTTTAACGGATTTTCTACTCCTTTTTGCTCTTTGCGCGGTAAGTATCCAAAAGAAAGGAACTAAAACAACTGTAAATTAAGAAAACAAAGCACAAAGCATAGTCTCGTTATCCCATCAACGTGCTGAAAATTTTCATTACGTCGAAGAAAAATTCAATATGTATGCCTTGGCGAGCCAGCCAGCCAGAGTAGCCCCGCCGCACCCCGCACTCATCGCATCTGCTTCCCCTATCCAATTTAACCTCAACCGGTCTGCTGCTGCGGCCGGCGTCTGCGTCGCGTGTTATATGTATGTATGTATGTGTGTGTTTGAGTTCTCGTACTAGTGTGCGCTTGTCACTCGGCTCGTTAAAAAAAAGAGCCTCAGTCGCTGCGCTGCGCTGCTGCTGCTGCCGCAGTTAACGTTGACGTTGACGGCGATGTCAGCGGCGGCTTCTTCGACACTCGCGCACATTATTTTGCAAGCTGTTGTTAGCGTAGACTTTTTTTTCGTCTCTTTTTCTATATTGACAATTTTTACAGCTTTTACCGTGTTTTTTTTTCCGGTTAGCTGTTGTTGTTGATAGGCGTGTGGCCGTCTCAGTGACGCCATGCTTAGGCGCTTGCTTTTATTATCTGCTGTTACTTTTTTTTTCATTTATATTTGTTTCTTATATTTTCATTTTGTCGCTTGGCTACGTTTTTATGTTTGGCGGCGGGGTTGCCGTTATCTATATACACATTTGTGGTTGCCATATCTCAGGCTGATGTGGGCGTGTGTGTGTGTTGGTGTTTTTGTTTTTGGGTTATTTCGGTAGAGGGGAATAGCGTGTATTGGCATCATTATGAATGAGCACACGCTGTGTTTGTACTTTTGCATATTTTTTCGAAAACGTGTTAATGAACTTTCTTGGGCGCAAAGCTAAGAATGACGTTAATTAGTTGATTGCCTTGCTTTTGAACACTGACCACATTTCGTTGAGTGTGACCCTACTACACACATACATGCATACGCACGCATGCACTTGTTCGGTTCAGCTTCTTCACTCTCTCGCACTACTACCTGGCCCCCTCCCACTCGCATGCTCGCCATCTCGTTCGCTCTCGCTCTTGCCCACTCGGCTGTGCGGCTTACGCAGAGCCAACGAACGCATTTGGCAATAGCACGAAAAGTTGCATGCTCCAAAATACGCACGCACACACACAGACACACAATGAATTCCCCTTGCTCGCTCTCTCGCACTTGGCGCTTATTTTGCTGCCTGCTCACTCACACACACACACGCATGCACGCACGCAGGCTGTCGTTAGTTTTAAACTTATTTTGGCGTTCTTTATGTGCTTGCATTCTCCACGCCGTCTTGTCTCGTCTCGATGACGACCCAGACCCGCATTTTCTAGTCGTTGCGTTGTGTTTGTATGTGTGTGTGTGTATCGGTTTCGTTTGCTGTATTAGTGTGTGTGTGAGTATTGGGTATTTGTGGGGCTAACGCAGTCGAAATTTCAACGTTCTGTTTGTGCAAGTGGCGCGCACCTGTGCACCCGTACTCCACCCCCACACCTGTCCAGCTTGAGTTATGAAAAGGAAGAAGCAGCAGCAGATAAACAGACGTAATGCCATGATTTTCCTATTTAGGTTATGACGATTTTTCTCCCTTTGACCCAACTACTCAACAATAAACAACAACAACACTTGCTAAACTTTTCAATGCAACTTCGAGAGCTTTGGGCGGAGCTGAAAGCAGCTGCTTTTCCCGGGACAGGCCCATGTCGAATTTTCCCATGCATTACACTTGTGTTTTGTATAGAATATACTGTAAAGCTCCATGGAAAGAGTATTTGCATTTATTTTTGCAATTTGAAAACGTTTCTTAATTAGTTTGCTTTATAAATTGCATTTTGAAATTGAAGTTGAATTTGTAGGCAACTAGCTTGGCTGATATTAAAAAAAAATCTGAGTTCGGATTGCAGCCTTGATTTTAAATGAAATTTTGTCCACCTGTTTAAAGTCCTGGTGTAGAGTGTTGCTCAGTCGGTGGCAATAGTTTTACTTATTTTGTATTTCGTTTGCTGCAAATGCAAACGAATTGTTGAAATAACACACACATACACACATACGATAACTCACACGCACACACACACACACATACACATACTCATATATGTATATACAAGCTTTCTATGTGCACAGGCTTACAACAACAACAACAACGAGAAGAAGAAGCAAATGCAGTTTAAAGCGCAGCTAAAACTAAACAGAGTGAGGAGGGGGTGTGTGAGAGTAGATAATGGGAGTAGAGGGGGCATTTTAGTGTATATGCCAGCGTGTGTGTGTGTATGTGTGTATTTCAATGTGTGTTGAGTGGATTGTATATCAAAAGTACAGTCGCTTAGTAATGTTGTTGTATTTCATAGTTTTATGTGCATGCTGAGTGTGAGTGTGTGTGTGTATGAGTACATAAATTGCATGTTCATGCTTCAATAGTTGCATGCAGCGATGCTTCGTTGAGCTAAAAACACACACACACATAACATATACATATGTATGTATTTGTGTGGAGCCTAAACCTAAGCGCCAAACATTGTTGACAACTAAAACAAAAGCCAAAGCCGAATGGAAGCAACAGCAAAACCAAAAAAAAAATCATTGCGATCCATTAAAAATGATTGCGCTTGCGACCGTAAGTGCGAGTGAGCGCGCGAGATTAACAGAGAGGCCCCCAGGCAACAGCAACATCAGCAACATCAAGATTTAGTAGTCACTCTCTCCACGCGCTCGTTCTCGCTCTCTCTCTTTCTCTCCCTCTCTTTGTCAATGTGTGCTTGCTTAGACTTCCTCGCGCCTGCTGGCATCTTGAACTTAATCGTTTCTTTCGTTGAATTTTATATCGATAACAAACAAGTGTCAACTGCGACGACTGCGACTACGATCGGATCGATGAGGAGCGAAGTTCGTCAAGAGCAGAGGGCAAAGTTGCTGCAGTGTTGCAAAGGGTCAGTTCGGCCATACAGTGCTGCCAAGCGCTGAATTTATTTGTTGACTTATTTTTATTCAGGCAAGCTCGCCCCCATGACATTTTTTTTCATTTTTGTGTTTCGTTTTTTTTATGGCTTTTTTTTTTGCTTGCTTCGCTTAACTCTGGCAAGGCGAAGAGAAAGAGAGCACACGCTTTGCTTGCTGAATGCGTGCGTACGTGTGTGCGAGTGAGTCGGCATGCTTACGTGGGTGGTGCGGCTTGAAAGGCGCGCGGGGGGAGGGGTTGGGTGGTGTTGAGTGGGTTGCGTGTCGGCGAAAAAATCGATTAAAAGACATGAATATATACTTTTACATTTAAAAATATGCTCTAATTTTTGGTTTATATGATAATGCGAAACGTTGTTGAAAATTCAACATATTGATTTTTCTAAACAGCACAAAAGAGTGAGGGGGGTGGGTGGGTGGTTGGGTGTGTGGGGGGAGGTAGGTTTTCTGTTTGGAGCTTATGTATCAAAGTTTTTCGGCAGCAACCAACAAAAGCAAACTAAACCCAGGCGACGGCAGCTGCATTAGCTGATACAGATTTTAGAGGGGTCGTTCTGGGTGGCTTCTACCCCAAGAGGGTAGTTGTTGTTGTTGTTGTTGTTTGTGTATTGGGTAGCGTTGCGGCGTTAGTTGAAATGCAGACGCTTTGCATTGTTGTGTAGTGGGTGGCTCTGTGGCTGTAAAGTGGCCCGAAACACGGGCTACACACACACACACACACACACACAGACACACACGCACGCACACCCACTCACGTTTCAGGGTACAGCTGTGTACATGTGTACATAAAACACACACACACACAGATACATTCGCATGCGAAAGCGGATACAGATAGAGATACATATACAAAACATTCAAAGGGAAAGCGAAACAGAGACAGAACGAAAGAGGGTGTAGGAGTTAGGGGTAGGGGGAAGGGTGGGGTTGGTGCGGCCGAACTGCTGGCTGGCGCTTCCTTCCTCGCATAGTTCAAGTATGCATATAATATCCGGGACTCGGGACTGTCGGCGCCCAAAACGAAGCAGCTGCAATAGCAGCGGGGGAAAAAGAGAGAGAGAGCGGGTGGGGATAGGGGGTTGCAAGGGGCCAACAGCATCCGACAGAGGCCTACGGCGACTGCGACGCGAACAGCATTGCAGCTGGTGGGTGGGTGGGTGGTTGGGTTGGGTGGTTTATTTGGTTGGTTCGCTGTGCTTGAGTGGATTCTGCTGACGGCTGGTTAAGAGAGAGGGGTGTGCGGGTGCGGGTGCGGGTGCGGGTGCGGGACAGGCTGGTCGTTGTCCCTTTATGCTTTTTGGAGTAGCACAAATGTGTCGCGAGTTGAGAGCGAGAGAAGAAGAGGTGGGCTGGAGTGGGGCGGGGTTGAGGAGGCGAACGCACCTAGCCACAGGCCACATGTAGTGGGTGGCTGGATGGGTGGGTGGGTTTGGCTGTGTGGCAATAGTTGCGTAATCTATGCGATGATATCCCACTGCTCCTATTTTAGCCATTGTAGCTGTGTGTGTGTGTGTGTGTGTCTCTCTCTGTGTGTGTGTGTGTGTGTGTGTGTGTGTGTGTGTGTGTGTGCTTGAACTGCGACCCGTGGGCGGCTATCAACGGTTGGATAGACTACTCGGCCGGGCCAGGGCTCAGATCAGGGCCACGGCCTGCCTCTAAACG
>SCDS01001084.1:0-14008 GCA_004149465.1 Drosophila nigromelanica | reverse complement strand
TGTTTGTATAGTTGGACTCTGCATGGCACTATGGTTGGCTTAGAAACGCAACAACAACAACAACAGAATCCACACAGAAATGCAAATTTTGAATTGTAATGCACACAAAACGAAATTGCTGCTGCAGTTTTCGTTGGAAGCGACATATGTATCCTCATGTACCTGCATATATATACAATATATACAATACATATGTAGATCAATTTCGGCACCTTTCAACCCAACAACCATCCACCCACCCACCCACGCAAAAGTACTGCACCATTTAGCTTAAAAACTGAAACATGTCTCAAATCAGCTCGTTGCCACAACAAAACTCCATTTGAAACGGAACAGAAAAGTTCAGAAATTTTAAATAAACAAATAATATTGTTATAAGTATATAATAAATATATAAAAGATATATATTTTGACAATATGTACAGGCAACTGAATAAGGGTCTGTTTAATGATTGTATTAAAGACTTAGTCAAAACCCATAGTATTTAAAAGCTTGTAACTATTTCCGTTTTAAGAATAAATACTATATATCCCATATACTATGTATATACTATTTGTAGAGCTTTTATATCGGATCAATGCTTAGAAAACTTTTAAAATAAATTAAAATATATTGTAGTTTATTCTCCTTAAGGAAGTTCATGGCAATGTATAAAAAATGTGTACAATAAAAAAAATATGTCAAAATTTTAACCCGGCTAATGTGTATTTAATTTAACTTTAGATCCGAGTTTTTTCCAGTATTTATTGGTTCCCTTTAAGCGCATGTCCTTTTTTTAAATAAAATTTGCCCGCACCAAAAGGGTAATATGAGTTTCTAGAGATTCTAATTCTACCAAAATCTGTTTTCCTTATGGAAAAGAACCTTAAAAATGCATTTCCTAATCGACATCTAAACTCGGCCTATATGGATATTATGTGAGAGTTCTTAAGGTTCCACTAAAACGCATATCCTTTCGAAAAGAAACCCCCTTTGATAAGCTTTATTTTAAAGTTGCTTTTACCTCTATTAATGCCCATATAGTACATTGCATTTGCGGGCCCGGTTTTTGTTGTTTCACCTGCAGGACAGGAAATTAGTTTTGGCCACAGTTCCGGGCGCCGAGTTGGCCATTAATATTACGAAATTTTAATGCAAATGCCGCACCAGGACAATTAGCGGCACTCGAGAGTGGGGCAGGGTTGGGGATGGGGATGGGGGATGGTGGTCGGTTGGAGGCATATTCAAATATTCGACAGAAACGGCGTATTAATTATGAAATAGCTACAGGACTCGACTGCCAACTACTCGCAGTGAACTATGATTTGCAAACGCAACTGTACCTGCACTTGTATGTTGTGCTGGGTGCGGGGTGTGTGTGTGTTTTTGTGTGTAGGGTGTGTGTGTGTGTAGGGTTAGCTGAGTGACTAGGCTACGAGAGCGCTGATGGTTTTGCATGACTGCGTATGTATATATATATATATATATGTGTGTGTGTGTGTATGTGTGTTTGGAACTTGGCTTCGATTTTGCGCGTTTGGCAATTATGTGGACATGTGTCTTGACACCGCCTATTATATATGTATGTATATGTATATCTATATGTCTATATATATATTTATATACATGTACACATAAATACATACATAGACATATGCATGCAGGTAGCTCACCAACACCCCCACCCCTCGCCCAACACACACACACACACAGAGCTTCTTCCGCCCCTGCTGCATAAAACATATCTAGATACACAATTTTGTGTTATGGCTAAAGCAACAGCAACAACAATAACAACCAAAGCAGCAACAACAAGAAGAACGAGTAAAAGAATGCTCTAGGCAAGATTGCTCGACTAACAGATATCCTTTAAATAGCAATTAAATCTCGTAAATAAAAAAATTTTAAAAAAAATTAAACACCCTCTTTAATCTACAAAATTCATTCATAAATAACTTTCAGGACTTCAATATAACAGTCATGTGTTTTTATAAAAAAAAACTCAGCTTTATAAATTCATAGAGATGCTTTGCGATAATTTAAATCGGTCAAGTGCGGTAAAATTTAAATATACTTGACCTACATACAAATTTTAATGTTTTAAAGCTCATATAATCTACGAAACATGCTCGTAAAGAAGCAACTAAAAATATATGTTTATATATTGATATAAAGTAAGGGAAGAAACAGCTTTAAATAAATATTTGGATAGTTATGATATAAGAGGGAAGTTGTCTTGTATAAAAAAAGGGCAATAATCAGAAGAATCAGAATCAAATTTAAACTATGTAGCTTGCATAGTATCTGAGATTTATATAAAGATGGACATTTTTAAAGCTTTAAAATATAGTCGTACATACCTGTAACAAACATTTACACAACTTCAATATACCCATTTTATTTGGACTTGAAAAAACGGAAGACAGAAAAAAGCCGTTAGTCGACAACGGGCAACTGCGAACGTTTGTGTGCCTGTATGTGTGTTTGGGTGGGTGGGTGTGTGGTGTTTTTTTTGGGTGGCAGCGTCCAAGGCGAACAGACAAAAAGGCAACCAAAGCTGTCGCTGCTTTAAAAGGCAACTTTAAAGTTTTCCTTGAGCAGGAGGTACCTAAAAGCACAAGAACACACATATAATATATTATGTATGTATGTATATATCTATGTATTTGTATGTGTGTGTGTGTGTGTGTATATTATGTACCTACTTATAACAAAAGTTTTGGCTGCCTTCGGTTGAAGTAACTTGTCGAAGCTTTTGGTGGTTGACGCTTTTGGCTGCAGGCGCAGTCTGAGGGGGAGACGGCGGAGGCGTAAAACCCCAAACAGCTGTCAAAAAGTAACAAAAGCAGCAGCAGCACCAACAACAAGAAACAGCAGCTCACGGCGTTCCCACTTTGGCGGCTCATTTTCAATATTTATTCGCGCATTGCATTTGCGTCGTTTTTGCTTTACTTATGTTATTTATTATTGTTTATGTAGTTATTATTTGGCGTTTCTTTAATTGCCCACACACGCATACGCACAAACACACACACACGATATTCCTCTGCTACTCGCACTCTCACTTCTTATTTATACTTTTTTTCTGTCGTTCTCTCGCTCTCTTTCGCTTCAGTGTGTCTGTTAATTTATGCACGTTGTTCGGTGTTTTTTTTTTAATTTTTTTTTTTGGTGTCTGCAAAACTTTTTTGATTGCCCATATTATACTCAATTCAATATTTTTGTGCTTTTTTACATACTTGTGTGTGCTGCTCTCATTTTTTTTTAGCGAGTTTAATTTTTACACCAAATTTTTTGGCATTGCCGCTTCTGCTGCAGCCGCCTAGCCAAAGTCAATGTGGAGAAGCAGCAGCAACCGCCGTTACTCAATTTCATTAAGTTTTTTTTTTGTTGTATCCTCTCATTTTTTGCTTGCTCTCTTGCGCTCTCTTCTATTCGAACGTTTGCCTTTTTGCTTGAGGCAATTGACCGTTTAAATGAGTCGTGTTGTTGTTTTAGATGATGCTGCTGCTGCCGTTGGCACGTTGAATATATTTATCTTTTTCTTATATGGTTTTACTTTTATACAACGTTTATCTCACTAAAGCTTGAACGAGAAAACCCTTTACCTTTGCGCGGGGTGGCCATACGTTGGTGAAATAGTGTTGCCACTTAACTTTTCAGCGTAGACAAGTTTCAAGTGGAATCGCTATGCAGTTGTTGTTGTTGTTGTTGTTGCTCTTCTTGTTACTTCCTTGTTTGTGTGCCCCGTTGTTCTGTCATGCTCAACTGTAGGTGTGTGTGTGTGTGTGTGAGTGTTTCTGTGCTTATGTAACTGCGTCGCGGTTCGTTCGCCAGGCAAAGAATGCGCAGGCAGGCAGACAGACCCCAACACAATACATATGTATGCACATGTATGTGTATGTGTGTGGCCTTTTTAATACAAACATACATGCATATGTACACACATATTGTGTGTATATAAACGAAAACTGAAAATCAAGCAAACGCTGCATTTTACATTATTTTGCATTGATCTTTTCACTCTTTTTTCGGTAAGTTTTCATGGTCGCTGCTTGCTGACGTTCGCTAATTATGATTATCATTATTAAGACAGCAGCAAAAACAACAACAACTGCAATGTCAATTTACTCAATAACCGATCTTCGTTTTCTTCCTCTTCTGACAATTTCACGCAAAACAAAAGCAGCAGAAGCACCACAACAACAACAAAAAGTGGCAAAGCTGCTTTTTTTAGTTTGGCTGTTGTTGTTTTCTTTTTTCGGCTTACCTTTTTTACCTGTTTACTTTGGCGTCTCACTCGCACACACAGCAGACGCTGTCCATTGTACACGTATACGCATACATGCAGACATATGCTCACACACACAGAACATGCATAGGAACGCACACAAATGTAAACACACGCGCGCTGCTTACACGTCATTAAGTGCAAAATAAGAACGGAGCATAAAAAAACAACAACAACATAAAATAAAGTAGAGTGTAGTAGTTTTTCTTTTTTTTTTCTTTCTTTCTCGCGTTTAGCAGTAGAAAGCGTTGCAAAAGCAAGCTGTTGTCAATTTATGTATGTAATATAGTTCCGTTAGCTATTAAATTTGCTAGTTGTGGCGCTGCTAAGTATTAAATCTTTTAATGCAAATATGCACGTATGCATGTATTTGATACATACATACATACATACATACATATATATGTGCATTGTAGTGAACTAATAAACAGTCGTAAATCTTCAGTGATTCATTTGGGAGCCCATCAACAGCAGCAGCGGTTTTTAAAGCAGCTGTGTGAACAATTGCATATACATACAAACATATATAAAAATATATACATACACACACATGCACACAGATACACTTATGTACATACATACATACATACGTATTTATAAGTATATTTGTAAGTGCTGTCGCTTATCAGCAAAAAAAAAGCGCTAGAAAAAATGTTTTCTCTTTTGGTTGTCATTTATTTTTATATGCTATGCATATGTACATACATACATGTATGTGCCTATGTGTGTGTGTATGTGCAAACGTTTAACCAGTGTGAACATCATGCAGTTAGCAGTGAAAAAACGCGTGCAAAGCTATTATTACAGGTGCATATACATACAAACAAGCATAATACATACATATGTTTGTGTGTGTGTGTGTTCGTTTGTATGCGTGCGTTTTCTTGGGTTTCTTTAGTTCAAGGCTAAAATGCTAGAATTTATAGCGTTGTCTCTCAAACTGTGCCCAACAACAGTTTGGAAAGCTTCTAATGCGTAATCACGTATATACATATGTATATGTGTGCATGTGTATGTATGTATGTCTGCACAGTTTAACGGGCACTGATGACTACTTTAATTGCTAATGAAATTGAAATCTTTCGCTCAGAATTGAATGAATTTGTATTTTCTATTTTCTTGCCTTTTTGGCACTTATAGTGTCGCATTATTATTAAAAATGTCAAATATGTGTGTATCACATATAAATGAGTATTTTTTGTGAGCCTGTGTGTGTGTGTATGAGTATCGGCTAACTGGTTTTGTTATTCCTTTTGCTTTTTGTTGGACCGCCGCGCTGCGCTGCTGTGTCAGGGCAAACGGACGTTGCGTCAACTGCGCTGCCAGCGTCGCTGCTTACCTTTTACGTGTTACTTTTTGGGGTTATTCTTAACAGCGTTGGATGGACAGCGCATCGGCGGCGACAGCGCGTGCGAGGAGATCGTCTCATTTTCATGTAGCATTCAATTTGTGCTTTTTTTTAATGTGTTTCTCTTGATGTTTTGCCAACAATAAAAGCAAAAATGAAAGGTAAAGCGCAAAGCCTAAAAATAGCCAAAGCATAGCACCGACGGCGACTGCGACTGCGACAGAGACTTCGACGCGTTGGTAATTTGCTTGATTAAGTGGAATATTTCCACAAAAAAAAATGTATTGAAATGCAGGCGGCGGCGGCGTTAACAAAACTTTTGCTCTCAGCTGAGCCCAAAAAATAAAAAAGAATAAAATAAAATCAACAGCAAGTGCAAGCATACGTTTGTATGTATGTGTGTATATGCATACATACAAACATACATGCAATAAATAGATTGTTGCCTTGTCGATTATTGTATGTTTGCTATTGCGTTTTTATGTGTTTTTACTTTTTCGCTGAATCTTGTTGTTGCTAGTGGAGGAGACTGGCAGGCAAGGCCCAGGCCAGGCAGGCAGCAATACATACACACACACATACACATACATGCACGCAAAGAAGCACGGTTGGATAGACAAAAGCAACGAGACGAGCGCAGCGCGCACTCCGCTTATGTACTAAAGTCGAACCCATGCCTATGTATGTGTGAGTGAGAGCAGCGCGAGTGTGAGTGAAATATGTACATATGTATACGCCGTTGGTTTATATACAAAACAACAAAAACAACAACATGCGGAGCAACTGGCAAAAGACAACGAGAAGAGCTTTACAAGCAGCTGAGCTGCGCTTTTGCCTATGTATTAATTTATATATGTATATACATATGTATTTATCTATGCGTGTGTGTGTTTGTATATTAAGCAAATATGGAAATTGTCATTGTAAAATTGTGAAATTCGGCCGCCAGATAATTTCTTAATTGGCAGCTGTTCTTAGGCGAATTGTTTTTTTTTTATTCTCTGCTAAACATGCACATGCAAACAGTCTGGCAACCTTAAGCATAACTGTGTGTTGCTTATGCTGTGCTTCTTTGTGCATTAAAACGGTTTTAAAGCAGCATCGTTTTTTTTTTGCTCGCTGCATAAAACAAAGTAAGAAGACAAAATAACAGCAACAATTAAAACCAGTTTGAAAGCTATTACGCTTTGTTGTTGCTATGCCTATACACATGTATGTATGTATGTTATACATCTGCATATATGTATGTGTGTGTGTACCTGTGCATTTGTTTAGTTGGGCAATTGGTCACACTTTTTACAGAACCATCTGCCCAAAACAGCTGTAAAATTCCTAGACCCAGACCCAATTCCAGTCTGCCCACTAGCCTTCGCATTCTGCCACATATCCGTTCCCTTTGTCAAGACACTTGCCAATTACTCAGCGCTGCCATAAAAGACAGTGCAAAATGTACATATGTATGTCCAGCGATAAGCAGCAAATCCGCAACAACAACAACTACAACACCAACACGTCAGTATTTTATATACACACACATTTATAGTTGACGCAGCAGCGCTGCTTGCTGCGACGTCAGCAGAGGCCAACGACTACTGGCAGCGACAGAGGCAGAAGCAGCGACGCGACGATTTTTCGTTTGTAGTGCGCGCAATTAATTTGTGTTAAGTTGTTGTTGTTGTTGTACGTAACCCATTTTCTAGAAATTTATTTATATGCATACAAACATATAACTTATTTATTTTTTTGTGTTGTAATTTGCCAAAGCTTATCCTTATCGGCGCTATGAATAAACAAGCGAGGCATAATTATGTACATACATATGCATAAGTATATAGACGTGGTGAGATTTGTATTAGCTCCGATCTTATTAAAAATACGCATGTGTAAGCATGTGCGTATGTAGATAAATGTAACTGTATAAATAGATTTAAATGACTTAGCAATTTTGTGACTGGCAAATATATGCATACATTTATAAATGTAAATGAGCGCAGGTAAAGCTTTTGTGTCAATTATGACTCTTAATTCTTGTTTGTAAATTAATGAAGGAGTTGCCACTGCGTTAAGATTTCTCTCTCTCCCTCTCTCTTAAGGTTAAGCAGCTGCGAATAGTGATAGGCGTTGACGTCACTAATAAATTTTGAACATTCGCAAGGCGCAGCTTAGATTTATGCGCCAGTGCATTTTGCAGCCTGAATTCAACCGAACCCAACCCAACCCAACCTAACCGACCTCACCCCCACCACCCGTACACAGGCCAACCCCACCCCCACCCTAACCCCAACCCTCAACCCACAATGGGGACGACGATGGTGATGGTGAGTTAATACATATGTACAATGGGCCATGTACAACAAGTCGACCGCTCTCTCTCGCTCGCTCGCACGCGCTCTCAGCGACAGCAACGGCATCAGCAGCCCACCGCTTTGCTCCTCTCTCTCTCTTCCGCTCCGTTCAGTTTGCCGCTGCTTATGTACATACAATGGCAGGCCATAAGATATGCGCATTTCTTATACGAGTATATACATACATATATATTTATATAAATGTATTGGTGTATGTTTGTTTGTATGCATATACCTACTTATGTATGTTTGTTTATTTGTCTGCTTGTGTGCGAAGCTGCGACTTGTTTTGATAATTTCATTTTTTTATTCACTTTATTGAAATGAATTGAATTATTTTGCGCATATCGCAAAAAATGAAGGCAATTGCAATCGAAGTTAGGTTCTCGGGTTTTCTTAGGGCTTTTCACGATTAGCCAATGAGGGTCACACCTGACTTATAGTTATGCAAATCGATAGGTCTCGGTGTAGTTAAGGTGTATTCTGGGTGCATGTGTGTGTGTGTGTATGTGCGGGGTGGCCAGACAGTTTTCAGTGAACCCACTACCCCATACCCAATCCCCACCCCTTCGCACACCCCCACTACTACTACTACTCCTCTCTCCCCCCAATTCGGTCGCCAACTGCCGCCGCCGTCTGCCCGCCACTCTCTCTCTCAAATTGCTGTTTGGCTTTGGCTTTGGGTTCGCGTGTGTGTGCGACGCGCGCTCTCTCTTCTGTCTTGCTCTCTCTCTACGTCGGCTGCTGTTGCTGCTGTTGTTGTTGCTCACCGCAGCCGCACTCAAACACATTTTGCTTGTTGGCTGCTCTTCGCTTTTGTTTGTGTTGTTGTTGTTGCTGCTGTTGGTGCTGCTGCTCGCTGCGCTATGTACACAACTGTACTTTTGATTTAACCTTATTTCTTTTGCTTTTTTTGCGTTGTTGTTGTCGTCGTCATTGCTCGTTAGTTGCGGCATTTGCCATTGTTGTTGTTGTTGTTGTTGTTGCCGTTATCGCCTGAGATGACTCTAATAGTACTCGACTCCACATGCTCTGGCAGTCAAAGCGTCCCTCTGGGTTGCCGGCGGTCAGTTATCAAGCTGCCTTCTTACTTTTGTTTTATTTGCAGTCCGGCCTAACAATTTATTCAAACTCTTTCGTCAGGTGCCAACGAACTTGAACTTTCCTGACATGCATTATATACAGATGTCTATATACGTGTTTGTGCATATGTAGATGTGTTTGCAGGCCCTATTGACATACAAACACACACACACACACATACAAACACGCAGCTAAGCTTTAAGCGCTAATTGAAACACATTTAGCGCGCTATTAAACACAATTATAAACACAGTGAATGCCAACAAAAGCCACTGACGACGTCGACGTTAGAGCCGACGCCGACGCCGACGCCAACAAATCGATATACAACTTTTTTTCCAGCCGCCAGGAAAATGTGCAGCCAATGTCAGGCATTTTAAATGCCGGCATTGTATTTATATAAACATTATTTAAAGCATCTATAACAAAAAAATAAAAGCTAAAATGTTTGTTTTTGCTTTTGTTTTTAATAAGAAATAAAATGCGGACAATAATCATTAAAAGCTAACACAGAAACACTCATGTACAAATGTATTTACATATATACATTTACTTACACTGTTATTCTCACGCTCACAAGTCACTGCACAGTGTTGCAAAGCTCATAAACTGAACATGAAATTGCCAAGTTAAGCGCAACATTTAAGTTTAAAGTGACTTCTTTGCGAGCTTTGAAGTGCATTATATAAATTATAAAGATTAAACAAAATAATAAAAGTTGCCGAAATACCAGCATAAATAAAATTGAGCAACAGAAACCAGCATGCCTGTTGCATTCGCCGGCATTATAGTTTAACCACTGTGCGGTCGCCACAGTTCGCTCTCAAGCAGCTATCTGATGACGACACAAGTGTGGAAAGTAACGAGACGTTGCGGACAGCTGCTTTGGTGGGGGGAGAACAACGAAAAACGAACGAGTGAGCTATGCACGCACGTATGTGTATACTTGTATGTGTGTGTGTGTGTTTTTGTGTGCGGCTGCCAACTTTCAAAGCGAGTTAATTTATAGCACGTTGGGGACGTTGTTGGCCAAACAATAACAGACACACACACACACAAACACACTCTCGCTTACAGCCTGTAGTTTTGTTCGCGTTCTCATCATGTTTAAATTATGTTTGATTCGATTTTCTTACTTGAGCCACATTTTTTTTTTTTGCTTTTTGAGGTCGTTGCGCGGCGTCTAAGCTTAGTTTGGCCAGCGTTGCCACCCAGTCACAGCTTTAAGTGTTTGTGTGTATGTGTGTTTGACTGCATTTATTTAATTTGAATTGGACTGTTTATTGTTTGCGCCGTTTTTATTTTTGCTTTTTATTGGCTTTGTTTTTTCAATATGACAAGGGGCAGGTGCAAGTGTGATGTCGTTATTTTTGTTGTTGCAATTATATCTGTGTGTGTGTGTGTGTGGAAATGTATGTACATATGTTTTGCATTTGTTGAAAAGTTTATTCACCTCTCGCTCTCACGTGTCTTTGGCTTGTGGGCATACATATGTATGTGTTTATGTGTGTGTGCACGCTTTGAGTATTTGCTAGTTCTGCAGTGCTGCCACTAAACATTTACCGATTTGCATGTCCTCTTTCTCTCTTTCTCTCTCACTTGACCCCCGCTGTCCACTTTGTTTTCATGTAAATTTTTGCTCGTTGCCGCGCTTCGCTCTTTGTATGCGAAAATTTGATAAAACGAAAACGTGACTTGCTTGTGGAAGCAAACGAATGCTGTGGCGCTTGTCGCATACAAACACACACATACACACACACACACATACAGTTATACAAATGTGTGTTTGTATCTGCGATCAAATCTGGCTATGTGCTGTGATTTAGTGCAGCTTTCCTTTTGTCGCGCCACAAACCAGCCTCAGCTCGAGGCTATCAGTTGACTCAACAAGGTCGTCGCTTAAATGAATTGAAATCAGGATATCTTTATTATTTCCTTACACCAAAAAAGGGAGCCGCATATGAAAAACTACAACAACCACAAAAACAACAACAACAACAACGAAAAAAAAAGTAAAACAACTCCAACGGAGATACTGACAACAAACCGTTAAGCCATTAAGGGTTAGACTCTGATTTCCGCTTGCAAAGTGAATGACAAAAAAAATGGAAGAAAAAAATAAATAAGGAAATGTAGCGCGCTCAGCAAAGCAAAGCAAAGCAACCCTTATCAAAGTGCAGAAACAGAAGCCCACTCTTAAATACAGTAGACATTCGATAAATATACATAAATCAAAAGTAAAAGCCAAAAGGTTTCTGTGAAAGTGTGCGAAAAGAATGGAAAAACCATCAACTTTTAGTAAAAAAAAAGTAAGAACGTTGCAGTCGGGTGTAACCGACAGCGTTATACTCGTTCACAGTGGAATAACAGCCAAATATCCAATCAAGCATTATTTATACACAAAATAATCTATATTTTATATCAAAAAATTTAATTTATTTAGTCCATTTATTTTAAATGCAGAATCAATCTAGAGGACAATTCATGACTAAAATGCTTTCAAACATGAAAATCGGTTGAGTTTTGACAAAGTTATGGGAGTTTGAAATATGGGACATGTGGAACCAAGAACTTCACATGTCAAAATTTCTGTCGATTTTGGCATGATTTTTTATCAAAATTTTGACCACCTCAAAATCGGTTTAAAAGTTGTTTTTTATGCTAATTATGACAAATACAATCGATTAAAAACAGAAATTCAAAATTCTAAATTTTGAAAAAAAATTTTTTTCAAAAATGAATAAGGGGGGAGTACATGCTTTTTTGACCAAAAAATCAAAAAAAAAAAAATTTTCAAAAATGAATATATTTAGAATGTAGAATCAATCTAGAGTATAAATCATGACCAAAATGCCATCAAACATGAAAATCGCTTAAGTTTTGACAAAGTTGTGGGTGTTTGAAATATGGGAGTCAACATTTTGGTCGATTTTGGCATGATTTTTTATCAAAATTTTGTCCACCTCAAAATCGGTTTAAAAGTTGTAAATTTTGAAAAAATGAATAAGGGGGGAGTACATGCTTTTTTGACCAAAAATTTCAAAAAAAATTTATTTTCGAAAACGAATATTTTTTCAATGTAGAATCAATCCAAAGGACAAATCATGATCAAAATGCCATCAAACATGCAAAATCGGTTCAGTTTTGACAAAGGTATGGGAAAGTTATTAAAAGTTTTGTTTGCCATTTTGTCGGTCTATTAAATTGAACGTGCGCTGTATCAGATATACCAACACCTAGTTATAGCTATATATACTTTAAATATGCATTCATACATATATGTTTGTTTGTTGATATATACATACGTCATATCGTATAGACTAATTCATTAACAATCCTTTTGTTTTCTTTGCAGTTAGGTCAAGATACGACATCACGACGACGCGACGCGCGAAAATGGCCAAAATGGAGGTCGACGATGTGGTCGACTTGAGTTTAAGTTCCGGTCGTGATCCGGCGCTGACAATAACGCCAGCGCCGGCGCCGGCGCCCACGCTCAGTAATCGGGATCTGCGCGCTTTAACGGCGAACAATACGGGACTGACCATAACGCCAGCGCCGGGAGCCACAACTGCAGCTGCGGCTGCTGCCACTGCGGGCAATGGCAGTGACAGCAGCGGCAACAACAACAACAACAACAGCAACAACAACAGCAGCAGCAACAACAACAGCAACAACAACACTAACAGCACAAATAACAGCAGCAGCAACAGCAGCAACAATAATAACAGTAACAGTAACAACAATAACAGCAGCAGCGACGTCGCGTTAACGGGCGCTGGTGCAGGCAGCGGCAGCGGCAGCGGCAACGTCAGCAGCGGCAGCAGCGCCCAGGATGAGAATAAAGTACAACGTCGCGTTCTGCGGCCACGCACCGAGCCCAAATCGTACGCGGAAGCGCCGGACATTGTTTTGTTGCCGGCGCGCACCAACGGACGGCAGCAGAACGGCAACATCGATTCGGAGACGGACGATGAGGAGATGCCGCCGTATGTGCCCATCAAGGAGCTGACCCACGCCGAGCTGAAGGAGCGCGAGAAGAGCTTGCGCAAGCTGCGACAGGATCTGCGCAACGAGGAGACCAAACTGATGCTGCTCAAGAAGCTCAAGCAGTCGCAGCAGGTGATGAAGGAGAATCTGGTCGTTACGCCCACCAGTGTCTCGCCCAACAATCCCCTGGCGGCGATACCCAGCGCACTAACCGCGAAGGGGTCGCTCAGTGTGACGCCGACGTCGGCATTGCCGATGCCCGCCCACAGCAAGGGGCGGAGCAGCTTGGGCGGCGGTGCAGCTGCCGTTAGCATAAGGTGAGTATTTGGGGGGCTTTTTGCTCATCGATAAATATCGATTGCATTTGGGACAGATATCGATTTTCAAGACATCTCACATATTTGACTTGGGAAGTTGCGTTTGTTATCGCTAAATATCGATTGCATATGCGTCATTAACATCACTAGAAGGAATAGTTATCTTTGTTGTACCGAAGATTATAGAAGAAATATCAGAGCAGCATTCGTCTATATCGGATATATAACATACATATATACACATACATAATATTCCATGCCAACTGTGCGTCCTGTAGCATTTTAAAAGCTGTTGAAAATAGACAGAAGTTATGAAAATATTATCTGTAATCTTGCAGATTTATGTTAATTGTCTAGCAAGGAAATTGGCACCCTTCTATGCGATTCTCATGAATTCAAGTAATGCCTCATTCGCTCTTTCTCTCTCTCTCTCTCCCTTTGTCTCTCTCTCTCTCTTAATAACTTACTTTGTCACTCTCTCTCTCTTACTCTCTCTCTCTCTATATCCCTTACTCTCTCTCTCTCTCTTTATCTCCCTTACTCTCTCCCTCTCTCTATCTCCCTTACTCTCTCTCTCTCTCTATCTCCCTTACTCTCTCTCTCTATCTCTCTTACTCCCTTACTCCCTTACTCTCTCTTACTCTTTATCCCTTA
>SCDS01001083.1:9138-34755 GCA_004149465.1 Drosophila nigromelanica | reverse complement strand
GTTTTTAATCGATTGTGTTAGTCATAATTAGTATAAAAATCAACATTAAACCCGATTCTGAGGGGGTCAAATTTTTTGTCAAAAATCATGCCAAAATTGCCAAAAATTTTGACAAGTAAATCTTTCGGATCCATAGCTCCCATATTTCAAACTTCCATAACTTTGTCAAAACTACTTATCTGCCTACCCTCGCACATACCAATTCATATTCATTTATTTTATTTGACTTTTAAAATAGTAAACTTGGGCCGCTTGTTATTTGTTTTATGATTTATGGCTTTGCATTACCTTCAGACAATAAATTCGTGAAAGCATACATGCATTTGAAAGCATTTCTGACTCATTTGGCAGCGCCACAAGCATCTATTCCAGCATCTCCTTCAGCAGTTCCAACAGCAGCTCCTTTAGCTGGTATAACGCATACGCACCGTAGCACAAATGTAATTCATGTTGTGCACTGAATTATAAATAAACAGTAATAAGCTTTAAATATACTCCTCCAATGCCCTACACACACAGGGCAAAATCTAATTTGCAAATGTCAGACATTCATTTCAATTTGAATTTGAGATGCAAATCACAAATCAAATTAGGCATAAAAATTGATACATATGATAGCCGAAAGATCTACAGCTTAAATAAAGTAAACACAAAAGTTAACGGACTGATTATCCAGCTTAAAGTCATACCCGGAATAGTTATTTAGAGTGGCTGCCAAGCTAGTCACATGCCTCGCGGTGACTCGATGGTTGGCAACAAGCCCAAAAATTGTCCGCTTCCTTGTCCTGAACCCAACAACTGATGCTGGGAGCACAGTTGGTGCATAATTGGTGTGTATGTATGTTTAGCCCAAAGCTAATGGCAAGTCCTCCAACATCCCGGCGGACACAGGCACACACAAGCCCATTTACACTGGCAACCTAATGGACCAACGCGGAACGGCAGCTGCGCAAAAGTTTACAGTTTCCGTTAGTTGAATAATGGGAGACATTTTCGGCGCTTTCCCACATTTGCGCACTCTTAATATGTGTGCCACGTCCCTGCCCAAAAGTTAAAAGGTCTGCCTGTTTTTTTCCTGTGTTAACCAACTGCTGCCCCTAAAAATAACTATAACAAAGCTGCGATCAGCAACGACAGCTAACTCGATTTAACCAAGTTTACACCTATATATAGGGTGTGACCGAGTTCGACGTAAATAAGTTGTCCAGTTTCTTTTTTTTTTTCTTGAACAAATTTATCAAATTGTTTGCTCTTTAATATGCAATAAGCTAACAACAAAAATTTTTAGTAAAATTGACTTAAGTCTTTCTCGAATCTGACGAGTGGTAAACAAACGAAATGAAATTTTCGCCCAGCTGCTGTAAACAAAAAACCATATTGAAGCGTGCCCAAGCGGAAGCTGTTGTTGGAAATCGCCAATATATGAAAATCCAAGGTCCTCTAAATATTTGCACTTCACATTTATTTATCAATAATAGAGTGTATAAATAGCTGTACAAATAAACTCATACAAAAACAAAGCCTGAGCTAAACAACTTACGCCTGACTGCGTCTATTGTTCTTGTTGTCATTGTCTGAGTGATTAAAGAAACTGTCTTTGTGTCTTTTATCTTGTTTGTCGTGTCCTTTTTGACTTTTGACGCTTGTCGCCTGTTGTTGATTACCGCCGATTCGTCACCATTTGCGAACATGATTTCAACGGTTGTCGTAGGTGTTGGTCTGTGGTCTGCGGCTCCTATAAAGATAATCAAATTTCGGAATGTTTAAGTCGCAAGAAGGGGTTGGCATCCTTCCGTTCGAGCAGTTGCTCTCTCTTTGCAGGAACTTTACATAATTAATTAAAACACGCGTGGATTGTTTTTGTTTGCTTTCTTTTTTTTTTTGCACATT
This sequence comes from Drosophila nigromelanica, assembly GCA_004149465.1. Taxonomy (NCBI): domain Eukaryota; kingdom Metazoa; phylum Arthropoda; class Insecta; order Diptera; family Drosophilidae; genus Drosophila; species Drosophila nigromelanica. Next base: position 32,865 of record SCDS01001083.1, on the reverse strand, counting down.
TTACGGAACATTGTTTGTTTTCATTATTTTTGCATTTTCCTAACTTGAAATGAATACTTGAAAAGCTTCACTCCATTTGCATGTACTCGCATAAATATTTTTGAATTTATCTGGCCTGCATTGCACAAATATTAAACACTGAAGCGGAAAGCAATTGAGATTACGCAAAACAAGTAATCAATACAACTAGCAAAAACGAATAGCAAAAATGAATAGTTTTGGAACAAACCAATCACTGTTAGATTCTAAATAATTGCGCAGCATCAATTGCTCGGCTAAAAGACAATGGCTGTTAAATAAATTGATAGGGTATACGTAATTGAAAGTAAATATAAATTATCAACCAATACGCAACTCTTACCCAATCCAATCCATTTGCAATTAAATTAACATGCTCTTCACATAGCTTCACTTAAGAGTTGACACCAGGAAAAAGGGCTAATACGTATTTTGGCAATAGAATGCAACCAAGCAGAGCCAGGGTCAGCTCAGAAGTTTAGTCGACGACCGTCCAATGAACCACACTTTACTAATGGTTATATAAATCATAAGCCTATTGACTTGCCTGACAGCCAAATGCGTTGTGAATGACTTCACCCTGATCCCTTTTTATGGGCTGCGCCAAATTTAAGCATGATTTCGAAGGTAGAGCACTAGGCTGCCTTTTTTTATTGGGCTTCATGTTTGCGGCTATTTTAAATTCTGTATATACTTTAATATATAAACGAAGCACGTCGTCGAGTTAAGAAGCATTAATGTGCGTGCCTGGTCAAAAAAATGATGAAGCGCAAAGAATGAATGGGGATGAAATAACCCCTTTCTGAATAGACACGATTTTTGAAGCTCGGGTTCGACTGCCTTTAACAAATAAATTCTCCTTCTCTTTATGTTTATAAACATACATTCCTCTTTCTGATTTTAGGATTGGGCAAAGAATTCCAAGTGTCAAAACAAAACAAAAAAAGAACCTCATGCCTAAAATAACCTGAATTTTATAGTACTTCTAAAAGCTCAAAGGACGCCTCAAAGTAATTCACTGGAGGCCTCCAGTGGCCAGCATGCAAATAAATATCAAATGTCACATAAAACACACAACCTACGCAAATTTCAAATTGCCAGCGTTGCGCATGAAGAACATTTGGTTATGGTTGCGGTTTCTGCTTATACAATATTAACCAGATCTTTAATATACATAAATTAAAGTAAATATATTGTAGGAACTTGAACTGCAACTAACAAGAACATTTTTACAGGGTATTTATTATTATTGCTACAGGTTAAAAACTAAATTCTAATATTTAAAATATAACTAAGCTTATAATATAAAATAATGGATTGAAATTAAAAAAAAATTATAGAACGTTTTATTTTATATATAGTTATATTATAGGTAAATTGTGATCAAAAATACGTTTCAGTTCGAGTTTGCCATAGAATATCCTGGAAATTAATTGAACTGTATACTTTAGCATGCTCAGCTTTGCACATGAAAATAATTGTGGACATTGTTTTGACGAACTTGTGGTTGCATTGAAGCTGTTTCTATGGAACTTGCCAAAGCTCATTGCTGGTATTATTTCGAATATGTTGGCCTTTTAAATTAATGCAAAATATAAGCTTCTTAAAGGCTCTGGCAGTGTAGATAGTCCTCACATGTTTTTGTTTTAAGTTGAGCATTAAGTATGTGCTTAATTGTTCATTTAACAACTTGAGTCCTTAATTGAGATTGAGCAGCAAGAAATCTCCAACTCTTAAGTGCTGAGCACTCAGCAACAACTTAAGTTAGGGGATAAACGGAGTTCGCACAAGGCTCAGCTGTTGTCTGACTTCTACGGTTGCTTCCAACGAAGAGAAAGACACAAATGTCTATAGTAATGAATTCACGTAAACATTTAAATTTGGCATTAAAGTACATGCAAAAAAAAATATCTTTTTGCCCGGAGATAACATTGCATATCCAGCATAATTTTCCACGAACATCAAGAAAAAATAACAACAAGTACAAGAAAATATATTAATCCTGTCGTGTCGTTAACTTATTAATGTTAATATGTGTGTTTGCTGGTGTAATTGAGCGCTCACAATGTTGACTGCCAACTGGGCGTATGCGTGATATTAACGTGTACGTGAGTTTGGTCTGCCGTTGTGCGTATGTATGCGTGACTGTATGTATGTGTGTGTGTGTGTGTTGATTTGATTAGGCCATATGCCTGTTAATGACAACTGGCCTCAGTAGGCTACGAGCTGCCAAAAAAAAAAACGTAGCAAAATGCGTTGCTTGCTTATTTCTTGTATTAAGTGCGTGCTCAGCTATTGCCAGTTCCGTTGCTTCTATCAGCAGAAAATAGTATCAACTGTTATTGACTTTTCAATAGCTCAACCACTCCGTACTGTTGTTCGCAAGAGATAATAAAACAATCAGTTCATGGTTGAGTACATTAAAATTTAAGAAGCTAATAAAACTCACGAATACTTTTGATTACTTTTCAATTGTATGTTTATAAACCATGACTTTTCATACTTTTGATTGAAGTCTTACGTAATTGTTACGAAATAAATTTCTATTAATTTTTACATGAATATTGAATATATTTTTTTAGGGTTTTTAATTCGGGCGGTCCCGACCAGAGCCTTCTCACTTGTTAGAGAACATTTTTCATGTTCGCTGCTCACTTTCTTATAACCGTCTTAATTCTAAAAAAATATTCATTAATAACAAAAATGCTTACGCGTGTTTGGCTTTTGCTTTCTGTTTATCGCCCACATTGTCAACAAAAACATTTCATTTTAATTATTACACATACTTATACGCCACGTGGTCACGTTCATTAGAGAAAGTTGACAAAAGATTTTTGTCACAGTTTTTTCATGTAAATCACGCGAGGCTTTTTATATTCAGGTCGAGTTGGGCTTGACAAATGTGCTGTCGTGTCATGTTTTGTGTACATTTGTAAATTGGGGTGGGCGTGGGAGGCATATTGTCAGCTCGTCAGTTGATTCTCAGTCAACACGTGCATGTTACCCAGACACAGCAATTTACGCGTTGTCATGCCAACGGGAAAACACCAGCCTTGAAAAGCCCATTTGACTTTAATATGTCGTCAATGAGCTATCAAAAATTCAATACTCATAAAATTCACAACTAATTAAGCCGTGCAAACAAGAGCAGCGCATAAAATGGCAATAGCAAGGATAAAGTTTGCCAAGAAAACCGCAATGAAATCGAAAGCTAAATTATTCTCTAAGCATCAGCTGCTGGCGGCTATTGTACACAGATAAGTAGAAAGTTTTCGAACCATTAAGTGATTTGAAGCGATTCAACATAAAACATGTAGCAAACGCGTGGGCACTATCTTAATTTAATCATCAGTAATTAATTGTGCAATTAAGTTTTAATGGTGGCTGGGTGATTTAAGATCGTAATAGAATATTTTATGGAATTTCCTGAACCCAAATGGTTTTTAAACGTTTGCCAAAGATTGCCGTAAAAGGTTAGCAGCATAAAATTGTGCAAATTTATATATCCGCAAATAACACTTTTTCATTATGACAAATCGAAGTGTCGAGAAATCAAGAGCTAAAAATTGTATAGCAACAAAACTTAAAAGGTCACAGCCCCAAGCGACGTCGCTAAAATTATGTATACGTGTGTGTGTGTGTGTGCCTGTGTGTGTGTGGATTAGCATGTTGTGCGCAGTCAGTCGTAGGTGTAAATGCACACAAATTTGTATATATAAATATATATGTAAATAAATAAGCGAAGCGTTTAGCCACATTTTGATTAAAACGACACTAAGGTAAATCGAGACGAAAAAAAAATAACTTAGCGTCCGCTCCTTTACAACATTTGTACTATATTGAAATTGAAAAAATCGTATAACTAAATCCAATGCAAATGCCAAGAAAATACTGTTCGAAAAGGTTTAACAAACTGTACTGTAGTTCAAGGAACCTCTCTCCGAAGAAATCCTCTGCAAAATATGCAAATATTCAGAGAGACAAAGCAGAGCACAACTACAACTATATCTGTGCAAGGATAATCATGTGCACCATTTGAGTAAATGTCCTCTTAAGCTGGCTGTTTTTCAGAGCCTTTTTTGCGCATTTGAATTGCAACGTGGCTTATTAAAGCTACCCAAAGAACTTAAATCTGCAGTTGAGCAACATTTGAAAAGGACACACCGGTTTATCTTTATATTATACTCACATTTGGCCAACTTGTGCCAAGTTGCTGATATATGGCTTTTGGCCAGCTTAGGCGGGTCATTAAAAACAAAAGCTTCATTTGGGTCATTAATGATCCCAAGTGGGCTGGGCTACTGTCAACGTGTCTCTTCAATCAAAAATACCTTTTCTGTGGGGATTGGGAGCTGCCGACAGTGACATACTGTGTCTCAACCATTGTATTAGATTAAATACTACCTGTTTCGCCTTCAGAAAACAGAATATAATAACATGATGTTTTTAAGCGGCTAATATCATAAGCTAAAAGCTGAATTTATTTTTTTTTTATTTTTGAGTTTAAAAGGGACCCACAAAAATCATCAAAGCACAAAGCAAGTATTTTACAAGCTTTGAAGCTGAGCAGACTCAAACATCCTTGTCTTCGTGTCAGTTTTATTCTTGGAACATGCCAAATCCACGTACGTATAGGATATAAACAGTTAAGCTGAAGCCCAAGGCAACACACATCGCAATCCTAAACATAACTCATTTATGTTATTACAGCCCAAGAAATATGACTAATTACTGTGAAGCAGCAGACGACCAGTTGGGAATATATAATGTGAAATAACCCGAAAGATGTTCCAAGCTGTGCTAATTATGCGCATTTCAGTTATGTTGGGGTACACGAAGAGCGACTAAAATAATATCGCCTGCAATTTACTGTAAATAGCCTATATTAAGTCTGAAATTAGACGCATTTATTTTTGAGTTGCCTGACTACGATTTGCATATTTATTTGATTTGTAATGGTACAAGTCACAGTCAAGTTGAAAGTTTAATTAGACCAAGGGAAGGCAATTAAAAAGTAATCTGCAGCTATGATTTATGCTCATTTTAATGACACATTCATCCATTTATTTGTTTGTTTATTGCGCAAATTAAGTTGTTAATTTTGAGGCTGCAATGAGAAAGTCATTAGCAGACAGCCCTTTATCCTAACCCAGCTGCTGTGAGTTCCTTGACTAATTAGCGAGTCGAATTCTTAACTGCTTCTATTTGCCTGTTGCTGTTGATTCCTACGTGACGTATGCGTAATTTTCGACAGGCCAACTGACCCTCGACAGCTGTTACTGGAATTTGAGCGCAACTTCAGCTGAGCTTGATCTACACTTAATTGTTTCAGGCTCAGCTAATTAATGACTAGACAACTGCTACAAAATTCGCCTAAGGCCAAAAACTAGAAATATATCCTTAAATGAAAATATTTTAAATTTTCTGTAAATTGTCTTTTATTCAAATTTCAAATAGCTCCATTACAAAAGAATACAAAACAATTTTTATTTATGTGAATACACTCAGAACAAGCTGAACGAGTTTTCCTTTGGAGCATGACAGTAGTTATATATGCATGACTGTCATGATTTGAATAATACAAACAAAAGAGTTCCTGGAATGTCGGAACACATTAAAGTTTTCCATTTTAACATAAAAACGAACATAACTTCCGAGCATCAGAAAATTATGATTAATATAGTGCAAATAAAGAGCAGCATAAAACAGAAAACAAAACAACTTTTTTGACTGAATTGACTGTGTTATGAATAAACTTTTTGCCCTGCCGCTATTCGGTTTGCTTTCTGCCCTTTAATTAATGTTGTAAAGTTTATTTGATGGAAACTCGAATGAATGTTTTCTCAAAGACAACAGGAAATCCATTAAACTAAAAGTTGGGTTAATATACTTACTTGGCAAGTTTTATATGACTGGAGCAAATCTAGCCGCCCCAACACACTAACGATATCTTCAACTTTTGTTCATGTACGATAACGCTATGTTGATGTTTACCCTATCAGCCCCACCTACCAGCCTCCCCCATGAAACGCGAACTGGCTCATCAAAATTTCATTTGCTGCCTGCGACGCTTAAGCAAACAGCAGCAACAACAAACATTGTACAACATATTGAAATTTGGCAAGAATTCAGTTTTATGCACAGTTGACTGTCGTTTTTTAAAGTCCCAGCTGAACCGTCGCTTTAAGAAACGTTTTGTTTACAAAAACTGTTGCATACTTTATGGTGGGTCGCCATTTTACGCCCTGGTGGGGCCCGTGCTTGTTAACAGGCGTATTAAAGCTGAAATTGCGGTATATGCAAATTGTGCTGCATGCTCGAGGGTGTTCTTAAAATAATAGCGCTCAAGAATATTATTACAAATCCTTGCCTTGTAGTTGCCGTTTCCAACAGCTTTTCGTAATATGTGTTTAATCTGGTAACTTAACGCATGGCTTGATGTATATTGCTATCCGCAGTAACCATTCCTTGCGTAACCGCATAACCTTGAACATATTTGCACACGCATCCACGCCATAGGTCCATGGCTGAATATTTGTTGCCAATGCGTCGATTTGCTTGGTCAAACTTGTGTCTCTGGGGCATTGCATTGCAACCTTTCTGTTGCATAAGCAAAAAGTTTCATTTCCGCAGCACTCGACGAACCCCCTTTCTACTGGGGGCTGTGAACTGTATTCACTTGGCCCCCCTTTGGTTATGTCTATGACATGCTGGCGGGCATGTGCGAAAATTCCGTAACTATGCGCGCTATGCGCTGCGTGTATTAATGTGGGTTTTTACCGGATTCTCGGGAGCAACCACGCTGGAAAATTGTACACTCCGGCAGCATTTGCAACTTAGCTCTGGATGAAAATCTGTTGCTACGTACAAAATTCTCCGAATTCGTACAACTAAAACAGAATGTTTACTTTTTAGCGGGAAGTTGGAAAAAAATCCAACAAATCATAAATGTCAAACAAAAATAGGGTGGATTAATGTAAGGTGCTAATGTATGCAATGAGTGTTGCTATAGCTTAAAATCTGAAGTGTTTATTAATGCACAACTCTCCTTTGTGACCTAAATGCAGTATATCTACCAGACAAGCTCGTTCCACCAGAGCACTCATCGTTCTGCTGTGCAAAGTACTCAGCGCATTTTTTCAGGTAAAACTTTATTTGAATACGCTTATCGCAGAGCTGCGTAATAAATGTTAAATCAATGCACACGTGTCCTGTGGCAGTCAGCCAGCAATTCAAGTGGATGGCTTGGGCGCACTGTGGCCAACCATTTGCATAGGCCGCCAGCCAAAGCGGATTAAAATTCCATTCTTAAGCTTTGGCCCCGAGGCCATGGAAACGTTGGATAGTTTGCGGGTATGCAAGGGTCGCAATATTGCATGCCATATTTGCATATTTGCGTGGGCTAATTAACTGAAATTAATTAATTGGAAAGTGAAATATTGCAGCTGACAGTGACACAAAGGTCAATAGCACACATATGGGCTAAGATTAAAGTTTGTTGTAATCGAAAAGCGCTTAAATATACAATAAAAATAAATTTAAATAAATAAATAAATACACAATATCCGTACAAGACTTTCAATTGTAACCATTTATGTTGCTATTAAAGCATTTAACCAACATATTTCGCTTATTTTGCTGGCGACCTTCGATAAGCAGAGAAAACAATGGACAAAGGTTGCAAAGGGCGTCGCCGTTGCCATCAGATATGAAAATTGTAATTTTCCGAGCCAATGCGATGTGTGAATCCTTGGTAATATATGTATGCCGGCCTATATTGTTGTACATATGTGCTTCGCATGAATATTAATACCGACGCACGTGCACACACTTACACACACACACACACACGCCCACATGTGCCAATTGTGTATGAATAAAAGTTGCCTTTTGTTTGGATAAAAGGCATTTTGGTTCCTGTTCCAGGAATTCCCACCATTGTGTGTGTGTGTGTCTGTGTGTGTGTATTGCTATATAGTTGTGGGCGGGTATTTCGTTATGAGTGTATGTGGCTTGCGGCATTTACTTTGATTAATCCTTTATTAAGCAGCTGCACACTCCACAGCACTGGCCAGAGATACACTCGTGCCCAGAATATTAGGCACATCAGTCACACAGACAAAGCACTTTTATGTGCAGCTGTGATTCTACCACTCACTAGTTGCTCTACTCGTCATTAGAAGAGGAAGAAGAAAAGAGCAGGATAACGACTAGCTTTTATCCTAAAATCACTTATTTTTGGTATAATAAAACGAATTTTTCTTGTGAAATAATGAAACAATATTTCATCTTGTTATCGGTTTAGTTTTGTGCAAGAATAATGATTTCAATGAGAATGTTTAAGACTCTTCAACTTATACAATAATAATAATTTTCAATATGGGAATATGCTGCATCAAATTACACACATTGCACGTATCCAGGGTATTCGACAACAAGGCGACAATGGCGACAAGGCGCATGAAAAGCACATTTAATGCACATAATTTCGCACAAACTTGATATATGGAGAAATGTAATAGCTACTATTAGTGTGTTAATTGTGCAATTAATTTACAATAAAAACAAAAAAAAAAAGAGAAGCAACAAAAATTGAAGAGGATGTGCTCCAGTTGATGTGAAAGTCATTGCTGTTATTCTCAGCGCTTAATCATCTTATGTAGTATACTTTTGGGAGGCAGTGAATGGGTTGGGTCGTCTTATTAGAGAAATTAGCGTTGCGCACGCTCTAGACGATGTTTACTAATTAAAGTATTTGCGACAAAGAGGGTAGGGTTTCGATGGGTTTTATTTTCTGGCAGCCCTTTGACCGTTGAGCATTAAAACAAATGGCCTGACAACTGGGCGCTGGCATTGACTGGATTTCTTCTTTAATTTAATTAAATTACAAGTGCCGAGCACAGAGCCAAGTGGGGCAAACAGCCCGCTGAATTTGTGACAAAGCAAACGCAGCATTAGAAATGTCAAGAAGGGACAAACAAAATGCTGTTCAGAGTCTGCACAAATCATTCCCATCAATTTCAGACCAATCAAATACATACAGATGAACCAACAGGAAAAATCGTTTCAAAAGAACAGTTCTTGAAAATGTATATGTATATTGGGGGGGTGAGAAATGTTTTGACACAAACTGTGCTGGTTGCTGGCACAGCTCTTTCTTGGAAGTGTTAAAGTGTATTTCGGATTCGATTTTCTGCTGCTTGACCATTGAACCACTGAACCTTTTTAATGACCTGTCAAGTTGAGTGATACTCGACGTTTGACTGTCAATCTCGGACGCCTTGTAAGCACTTGTCTAATTATTTTTTTTTTTTACAATTTCTAAAAAAGAAAACAAAACAAACAATAAAACCTTAAAACTTGAGACATGCATTAAAATTGCTGTATCGTTCCTATATCAAATGTTATTTTTCCCGTATCTGTGTGCTTCTTACCATTGATCCCCTGTTACGTTATTGTTCATTGAATTGCTGTCAATTTAAAAACAATATTTACACACAATTTTGTTACATCTTTTTGGGTCTTAAGTGATTCGCCACACAGCCACACACACGTTGGAAAAATAAACCTACTGCAAACAATACACGAACCGCATATAAAAACACTCGGAATTTTTCTGTGGGCTGTGTGTGTTCTGGTAGGGTAGTGGGCGTGACAGCTGTGTGTTGTGTTGCTTACTCGTGTCGAGTATTTTCCAAGCAAAAACGCTACTGGGGTTATAAACGCTTGTTGAGTTATTTATGCATAATCACTTGCGGGTATACCCTATCGAAAGTAAGCTAAAACACGTAATATTAAATACAACTTTGAAAAAAATATCCGATTATTCAGGAGGGTAATGAACTTAATATCATGCGTAAAAAACCTTAATTTTTTTAAAGTTGTATTCTTAAACAAATAATATGTTGACAGAGAATCAATTGATAATGAAGCACTTCAATTGTATTACAAATTATATAAATTTCAATTTGATTTAAAATTAAAATTGTATTTATACTATAAAATTATATATGTATATGTATATTTTGGTTGGTGAGAATTTTGTGTGCTACCCGCTAAGTCTCATTGCTTGATTTTCTGTTCTCTTTATTGGGCTTTCAATAATTCACGCGTTAACTGGGGACTACTGCGGATTTCAAGCTAATAATTTTTTTTTTTATAGCACAATTTGCTTGTAAATTTTTTGCTGCAACACCATATTATTAATATTTGATGAAGGCTTGTTATACTCCTTCACGAAAGAGTATATTGGTTTCATGCAATGTTCGTCCTGCTGTCCGTCTGTCCGTATGAACTCAATTGTTTTCGCCGCTGTTGAAGCTAGAAACTTGAAATTTTGGATATATACTGTACGTGTGTACCCGCGTCAAATAAAGTGTTAAGAATTTTGAGCTGCGCCCACTGGGGGTGTGGCAAACCGATAACACCTAAAATCGAAAATCGATAATGTCTACAATTTTAAAGCTAGAGTCACAAAACTTGGTATGTAGATAGCTGACGACCTCCCAAAAAGATTGTCACCTTGGTATTCCGGCCACGCCCATTGATTCGCCCCCCCCAGTGCCCCCGCCTAAAAAATCGGATATGCCTAGATCTCCCACAAATAAATAAGGGGGGGATTTACATGATATTTTCACAAAAAAATAAAAAAAAATTAATTTTCAATAATACATGTATTTTAAATGCAGAACTAATCTAGATGACAAAACAAGACCAAAATGCCTTCAAACATGAAAATCGGTTCAGTTTTGACAAAGTTATGGAAGTTTGAAGTATGGGAGCTATGGATCCGAAAGATCAAAATTTTTGGAAATTTTGGCATGATTTTTGACAAAAAATTTGACCCCCTCAGAATCAGGATAAATGTTGATTTTTATACAAATTATGACTAACACAATCGATTAAAAACAAAAATGCGCAATTCTAAATTTTTCAAAAAATTTTTTTTCGAAAATGAATAAGGGGGGGGTACATGATATTTTCACAAAAAATGAAAAAAAATTAATTTTCAAAAATGCATATATTTTAAATGCAGAACTAATCTAGATGACAAAACGTGACCAAAATGCTTTCAAACATGAAAATCGGTTCAGTTTTGACAAAGTTATGGAAGTTTGAAATGTGGGAGCTATGGATCTGAGAGCTTTACTTGTCAACATTTTTGCCAATTTTGACATGATTTTTGACAAAAAATTTGACCCCCCCAGAATCGGGTTTAATGTTGATTTTTATACTTGTTCACGAAGTGAAACCTAAATACCTATGTATATCTCCCACACTTTTGAAGCTAGAGTTAGCCTCCTTTAAAGATAGGCGACGACTCCCCACCCCCACTCTCAGCCACCCCCAGCACCACACAAGTTACACAATACTGAAATTTTAAAAAATAATAATAATTAGGATCGTGAAAGAGTATAACGTAGTCGGTAACGCCCGACTGCAACGTTCTTACTTGTTTTCAATTTGAGAATGCGAATTTTCTATGAACACCACACACAAAATGACACACAGCAGAACTTGTGCATATTTTGACAAATTCCCAAGCAAGTTGACAGCAACTTCCTGGCAGCCAATACAGTCGGCGGCAAAAGTTTGCACACTTGAATGTGGCGCTGTCAACAACAGGCGTAGAAGCGTGGTCATATAAATATATAACTTTGCCCAGCTCTGTGCTAACCACCAGTCAACATATCTGTCAGGTGCAAAATGCCATTGCACTGCACGACCGACCAGCAGAAGCCAAGCCACAAAGCCACCCACCAATCAGCCACCGACCACTCACCACCCAGAATATAACTGCAGCTGTCAACACACAAATAAAGCGTCTGGCATAAACATATTGCCCAGGCTGGCCAAGTTGTATGCATGCCATATGAAAACTGACCAGCCCCAAGTCAGGAATATTTTCGCAATTTTAGTTGTTTCTTTCTCTTTTTTTATTTTGTAGGTGAAGCTAAGTGCTCTAATTTCATACAAAGTTATTTGCATATTGCAAAAAGCGTATATCGTATTAAATGACAGCCATTTAAAATAATAACGAAGTTATTTGTATACCCTTTAAGAAAAATAGGCAGTATTTAAATATGGAACTATGAAAATAATAATCATATTTAAACGTTTATTATATTTTCTCAAATTCAATATTAAAACTCCCTAAGAATTCATTGTATGGCTTTGCACATACGTGAGAAACGATCTGTAGTTGTACCTACAAGGAAACTTGTGGTCTACATATTTTATTTCATGCATTTATTTATTGTATTTTATGTGCCTGTCTGGTGGTCATTTGTAACCTGTTCAGTCTGCCTATTAAAACGTCAGCTGACAATGGTTGACAGATGCCTCTTTTTTGGGATCTGATAAGTCTTCGACCAAAATCTGATGGTTGCCAGCTTCATTTATATGTTAATACAGTTTAGCAACAGTATCCGGAACTGATGTTTGAATATTTTGGGCGGAGGAAAGCTGAACGGCTGTTCCGACAGGCGTTTATTTGTACAGTGGGGCAAGAGTGCCCACAATGGCCTCGAAGTTAAATTTAAATTCAGATATTTCGCAAATGAAAACAATTTAGAGATGCAAATTTATTTGTAAGCAAAGTGTCTGCCATTTGCTGTTAATATACTTCTTGCCAGCCTTGCGCCGAAATTATTGCCACGTGGACGGGCACGCAGGGGAATGCAAAAAAATGCGGCACGTGTAGCCATATTTACAGCAAAGCAAACGCCTAACAACAAATTTTTAAAATATATACATTTATGTATATACTTAGACTTATGTGAATTGATTTTGCAGATATCTCAAACACAGTTTACACTGTATCATCCCAATGGAGTTGGCTGGAAACTTTTGATACCTAGTGTTGTGTGTGTGTGCGTGTAATTGGAGCAGCAACAACTGCTTGACACAACTGGGTCGACATTTTGCTTCACTCGGTTGTTTACAAAACTGGTTCAAGGAGACAAACAACTGCAGCTGCAACACAAAAATGTCGTACTCAAAAAACAGTGTAGCAACAACTCTGTTAAACACAAGCGCACACTCACACATACACACACACACGCACACATGCACAACGTGCTTGACATGCCTTAAAACATATTTCACACATGGCTTACAGAAGTGACAACATTTAGCGTGAAGCTATTTTTTAATGAGAAGCAGGAAATTGCAAAAAAACAAAGAAACAACAAGAACAACGAAATGCTGAAACCACAACAACGATTGCCTAGCTACAACCGTAAGTTCGTTTACCGTTTCTTATTTTGTTTTCATTATTCTTTTGTGATTGCTTCTTGCCTCTTGGCCGGACACCTTGGGCGCATTGGCAAAAGTGGGCGTAACCAATTGGACAACTTTTTGTGAAATTGGTTGCTGTTCACAATTGTTGAGCCGAGTATCACGCCCACCACAAAAACTGGGCCAGCTCATCCAAAATGGCAACAAGCACGCAACGCTCTTATTTTTGTTGTTGCCGTTTTTTTTTTCTTGTGCCTAAAGAGCCTTTGCAAAGTTGCTTACCTTTTATAAAATTCTTGTGCCACATTGCGTGCCTCAATATGTTGTTGTTGTGGCAAGAATATTCTATTGAAATGCAATTAACCTTTCGATTCATGTTCTAAGTAGTCTGGTGCTATATTTTTTGGGTCAAAGACATCTTAAAGCAGGCAACAATTTTATAAGAGATATACACAATATACCTGCACCTAAAGCATGTCTACTATGCAAATAAAAAGAAATATAAAATGGGCTTTAAGTTGTAAATAGTCTAGTCCCTTTTCAAGGGCATCTTGAGGCACGCAACAACTTGATAAGGGATATAAAACATACCTGTAGCATATAGATTTCTGTTCAATACCTTTTGGTACACACTTATGAATACCGAAGGCATGACTGTTATGCAAATCAACAAGAATATTAAATCACTTCAGCTTAGCAACTACAAGACTGTTGTCTACAGCTGTTACTTTGTGGGTGCCTTCAATCAATCAATTACTAGACACGTGCGCTTTACATTTTCCGAGCATATGCCTCAATAGCCGCATATATATTTGCCTTAACCACATCCAAATGCAAATGATGAGCCACAAAAAACAAAAAAAACAAAACACGCAAAAGTGCCTTCACACACTTTTGTGGCAATACGGGACCAGATCAATATGTATCAGTGTAACAGCGGCCAAAAACTCTGAATAATTTAGGCGTAAAATGCGTATACGCAGCATTGCCCATAAGCAGGGATTACAAGGTCAGATTTTGACTCCCTTGGCTCTAGGCTCAATATGCTTGGCTCTTAGTTACTATAAAAATGGTCCGTTTTTAAAGCAGATGTATTGTGTTGACAACCGTTTGTTCACTTTAACTTATGAACTTTGATTATCCGTCACTTTCGACGGAAACTGTCATTTTACTGACTCACTTTACCTGTACCATTTGAATGTAGATAATAAAATTCATAAATGTTGACGTGTTCAATTACTTAAGCACTTAAAAGTTACGCAGGTCGCTGTCCATTAATTTCGTTTCAGCACCTTTTGAATGCCCATGTTGGCGGTAATTAAGACGTTTGTCGTCATTGTTAACAAATTACTGTAATTAAATAGTTAAGTCTGAAATTAAAATGCTAAGCTGGAGTACTGGGCTGCCTTTTTAGGACAACCCTGACCAAGGAAGACAAATTTGTTGCCAAAGTCCTTCAAGTCCTTCATATTGACAATTTTACTAGTAAAAAACACTTCGAAGCCTTTCTCGCAAGTAGCATTTGGTTCAAGAAATTCATTTATCAAATACGCCAAACATCCGCTCACATATCCGAAGGCGACAAAATTTCATGAAATTTTGCATAAGCACTCAATCGAATTATAATTTATCCATTCGCATTTAAAATTCGTACAGCATCCGCATGGACGTAGATTGAAATACATGCCACACAGTCTGTTGCACGAAGGGAGTTGTCAATGTGTTTAGCATAAAAATAGCATGTAATAAACAAAACTGCCCAGCTGTCAATGTCAATAAATATTTTTTGACGGCATTCAAAATGCAAATAAAACAAATAAGAACGTTACAAGAGGAGGAAGTTATTATACAGAGAATATGCCACTCCAGAAAGTCCTTGACAAGAGATGTGCTCTCCTTCATAGGGACCTCCAGGGCACAAAAGACCACAGTTCGGTTGTTGTGCCTTTAAAATTCTCTGTTGTTAAATAAATTATAACAATGAGAACATAATGGTCGGGTATAACCGACTGCGCAATAGTCGTTTGCAGACTAATAACATATTCAGAAATTCAAGAGACACGATTACAACTACAGCACAAAACAAATTAGAGAATCCCTATAAGCCTAGTTGTTAGAGATTTAAAATATAAACTGTCAATTCAATGGTTCAACTATAAACTGAATCAATTACTAATATGTTCGATTTTTCGTTTCTATCAGGTTTTTAATTATTTTTAATGATATTGACTTTGTTGTGCATTTCGAAAGGTAACAAAAATGTATTTGATTTATTTTTTTCAATATACTTTCACAATAATTATTTATTAACATTGGCAACGTTAATTTTGTTTCACTTCTATGCAGAAAATCAAATTGAGTCGCACGTGCATTTAGCATTTTAGACCAATTAATTAAGCCAAACCGCAATGTCGGCATTGTTATTTACTTATTGAAGGTAGGCCTGTAATTTAAGTTTTAAATTTTCGGCTCCCAACTGGCTGTAAATCTTATGCAAATTTCTCCAAGAATTAATGAATCATTGATGAAACGACAGAAAATTGTGAGTTTGGCCAAGGATCAATCAAAACTTGGCCATGGAATTCCACAGAGTATTTTCGCACATTGGGCTGGTGAAATTGCCCTGCTAATTAGCCGGCAATTTCATTGGTAGCTGTATAAGCCAATTTGCATTTGAACACTTGCCGCTTCCCAACTTGGCAATTATGTTAATTTCTTTTCTTTTTTTTTCCCAGCCGGCGTACATTTTAAGAATAGCCAAATAGCCAAAAATTGAAAGCCAAGGACTCGCCAAAAGGGCATAAAGGGACATGGAAGTGGCCTTCGTGTGCTTAATACAACAAAATTTGCAAAAATTGCATTTTAAATTCCTCACTACTAGCTGTCAGTTTGGTTTGGCCGCCGGCCATCGCAAAATGAACACACACTCTGAAAATTACAAGTTGAATTTCATATACTCTAAAGCATTCATAAATATCAAGTCTTTTGTTTGCAAACTCCCAAAAGCAATTTCAGGCTAAAAGGACTGCCCACAAGTACTGCCAACTAATTTAATCTTTGAGGAGAAACATGAAATGCTGTTTAATATTTCCAGGAATAAATATACCTTTAGGTGAGCTTTTCGTAAACGCATCAGTACTTGGAAAACGTTATAAACGCAGACAAAACAAATTTGACTTAATCAGCACAAACAACGCAAACAAAACAATTTAAGCATTAGCCAGGCATCTTAACTGTAATTACAGTATATCAATATTTAAACAATTTACCAATTTGAGAAATGACCTAATCTAACTTTAATCAAATATATTAAATAAACATTTTCTACTGGTGTGTTGAGTAATTATTCTATTTTCTTTCATGACACATGAATTGACCTTACTTTATATGCAAATTCCTGACAACTACTCATAAAAATTGCTTAGGCTCCTCGTAAGTTAAATAGTTGTCAACTATTTTGGATTGCAAAATATGACACAAATACTTCAACATGCTTTGGACGTAACCACAACCACGTCATAAACAACTCAGCGGTCAAAGTAAGCCCCAATAAACAGTGTGTGTGTATGTGCGGGGGGAATGTGTGTGTATGTGTGATTATAGTCCTTGTGGTCCCTGCCAAGGCTGGCAGCATCCTCTGCATGTTTCGAAGCATTTTGATTAGTTTTTCGTTGAAATCGTGGCAACGCAATTTATCCCTGTATTGCCCCGTTCTCATTTCTCTGTGCAAGTTTATTGACACTCTGGTAAACACTTGAGCGAGACTGAGCGAGAGCGTATGAAAAAAATATCCTGCAAAAGAGCTGTGAATTGGGTTTGCTTGCATTTGCTGCATGAACCACAAAAAGCGAATGCCAACAGCTTGAAATGTGGAGAAGTGCATCTCATCCTGACATTCATGCAGTTTCAATGGCATTTAAGCCACACTTTAAGCTGACTAGGGAGGTTAGAATATACAACACACACACACACACACACAATAAAGGAGAAAGAGGGAAAGAGCGAATGCAACAAGAAGAGAAAACAATGGGGCTGTAAATTATTCCTCACAATGTACAAAATAAACAAAAACGCTCGTTGTTCCCATTAATCCTGTCGGGCTGCAAGGATTGTGCGTTCTTATTTTTGTGCTGAGTTCTGTGAAATAGTTAACTTTAATTCCATATCATGGCAGTATTTTTAGATTTATTTTATAAACTATTTTCTCTGAACTGTTTGTCCAATGAAGCTAAAAGCCGCTGAAGTATTTATAAAGCAAATAACATTGGTGAAATTATTGAAAATAAACACAAGGTTGCAAAACCACTTAAATTAAATTACAAAAGCACCCCCAACCCTTACAACAATAATGGTGGTCGTTTAGTAGCTGAGCGAAAAACAAATTTCCCCTCTAGAATTAATGCTAAACATCTGCAAAATCTCTACCTGTACGATGAGCGCTATGTAAACGCTTTGGCCTTTCGCTAGCCAATTTAAGGTAATTTATAACAGTGGGGTCAAAGTTCACTTTCGAGCTGTTAGCATCTGCGTGCATTCAAAAAGTCTCTTTCGATTTGATTAAAAAGCGCCAGCTAACGCCTAATAGTATAAGTCAAGCCATATATCATATCTAATAGCAACAATCACGAATGAAAATGATGCCATTAGCAGCTACGAATTGGGTCATCACTGTATTCTTGTTGATTTTACTTGGCTGGATTTGTTTTTGTTTTTGTGCGTGATGTTGTCTCTTTGCACGCAATTGAAAAATGGGAAGTCGCACTTTGATTACAACCACAATTAATCAACGTTATCTGCTAGCTTACTGTTTTATATTTTTCTGACAATTAAATGCTAATGCTGAATAACGACCTTGACTTGTGCTTTTACTATTCTATGAGTCAGGGTTTTTTTCATTATCAATAAAACCTACTGAAGGTAATTACATGCAGCTATAAAATTATTTTTTCCATAGTATGTATAAATCTAGCAAATGCACTTCAAATCCAGCTCTAATTGATATAATTAAAAATAGTTTTGTAGAGTTCCATAAAATCGTATTTTATTTGAATCAATAGTTTTATATTTATATTATAATATAAAAAGTAGCACAAGATGCTTACTTACAGCCGGGACTAACCGATTTTGTTGTAGGAAAACTCAAAGGCATTTTCGACTGGTTAATCCATAGCCATAGCTGAACTACAATTAAGTTTATGTATTACATATGCTTTGCACTTAGAAACTACGAAACTATGTCAAGTATCACTTAGAGAAACTTATGCACCAAAAAATGTTAAAAAAAAAATTATAAAAACACCACAGCCGAACTTTGGCGGAGCGTTGCACACGCAATGGGGCTCAATTTGTGCATGCAACGCTGGCCAAAATGGGCCGTGGGTGTTTAACAAATTGTTATTGGTCTTACCAGCTACTATAATATTAAAATACACGTGTAAAGAGAGTGGTTGCTGTCGCTGCTGTTGTTGTTTTGTTGATGTATTTGCTGTTGCTGCATTTACAGCCAGAGTGCATCGATGGCATCGTCCATGTCATCGGACGCCGTGCGCGCCAGTCGCTGCGGTTGCGGCGTCGTCATTGCGGCTTGCTGTTCGCTGACAACCACCGCTTTGGCCTCTACTTCGTTGCTGCTGAGCAGCACCATCAGCAGCACGCTGCTGCGTCTGGTGCATGAATCCCGCTCCCGCTCCCGCTCCCGTTCCTGTGGGTCCTGCTGCGGCTCTGGCTGCTTGTTGCGCAACTTGCGCAGCCAGTCGCCGGCTGGCCAAATGTGTTTGCCGCCCACGCTGCAACGTCGTCGGCTGCCATCTCTTCTAGTGCGCTCCGCTCCCCTTCTGCTGGCACTGCTGCCGCTGCTGCTGCTGGCAGCGCTGCTGTGGTGCAGTTTGTTGTTGCCGGCGGTGTCCTTGGGCTGCAGCATTTCAACCACGCAGATGTCACTAGTAGCGCCAATTTCGTTGGCGCATCCGTCAACATCAGGCGCTGTTTCAGTCATTGCCGCTGCTGCTGTTGATGCTGCTGCTGTTGCTGCTGTTGTTGTTGTTGTTGTTGTCATTGTGGTTGACACCGCCCGGCTGCACTCCTGCTACACATTCGTCACTTGGGTCGTCAGACCCAGATCAATGGCCATGCTCTTGCTAACAGCATCCGTCTGCACCAACCGCTGCCTCCCATAGCCATCCAGTCTGCGGCCGGCGGCATCTCTCGCATCGCCATCGTGCTGCGACAGCGGCAGCCATTTGTCCAGCCAACGCGGCCGGAAGAGCAGCGTGAACGTGCTGCGGAACTGTCGACTCATCGAGCAGTAGAGTATAAAATTGATGCTCGAATTAATAAGTGCCAAGATATCCATTAGGTCACCTAAAATTACGAATTGAAATTGAAAAGCAATGAGTGCCATTCGATATCGCGACTATTTAAAGCTATAAGCGAGGCTCTTTTTTGAGCTTTTGATTTGCAAAAAAAAAAACTGTCAAAAACTGTCTTTGCTTCATATATCGGTAAGCGTGGCTAAAATTTTATTGCGCGATCTTTGAAGGATATTTTAGAAAACTGCTAAGCTTGGCTCTAAAGTTCTGAGAAGTACGGATATATAAAATAGATCGATTTGGCGCGTATCCAAAAAGTTGTTTGTGCGATCTTTAGAATAGATCATCAGTTGCTATCTTAGCTATAGATAGATTATAGATTAAATCGAATTGCCACGCCCCCTTACTTTATGTGACACTGGTATACACATTCCTAGTTTTAATAGGGGCAATAAAAGACGGACCTTGCATAAACGGAATATACTGGTTTCATTTTGTAAAAGAGTATACAAATAATAAGAAATAAAAACGATTAAATCAAGAAAATTCTTGATTTCTACAAATTCATATTCAAATTGTTCGGCTGTATACTCACTCAGCTTTAGGTAACACTGCATGAGGAACGCGTCGCCCAGCAGCACATTCAGCAGTCCCATAATACCCTGTGGAAATTCTGTGATGAGAAACAGCAGCAGCACCGCCAGCAGCATCCGTGTGGTGCGATCCGTTTGCTTCTCCTTCTCCAGCAGCTTGCAGCTCTTGGGCTGCGTGGGCGTCACCACTTTACCATTGACAATCGGCTGCATATCGTTGGCCGCGTGGCAGGCGAGTATCTTGCGCCGCTTTTTCGCCTCCAGCAGGGCGCCGATCAGCCGCACCGAGAGCACGGTCAGTGCCAGGCAGGGTATCAGCTTGATCAGCACGCTGTAGATGAGAAATGTGGCGTTGCGCAGTGGCCGATCGTGAAGCGCCAGTTCGCTGTGATATAATTTATAAACCGTCACGTTGCGCTCTCCAGTCTCGGGCAGAACTGTTGGTTGAATTGTGGGCAGGACTGTGGACAGGCTCAGCATGGTGGCTATTGTGGTGTTGTTGCCACCCGTGGCCAGGGGCCAGGCCATGTCCGGTGTGGTGCTGGACATCACCTGCAACTCGATGTGCTCGGCGTTGTTGTAGTCTATGATATACTGACTCAAGGGCACCGATTTGATCGTCTTTCCATTGGCATCCAGTGTCTCCAGAAACTTGGCGATGGCACTGACCAAATATAGCCACGGCGATACGACCAGCACACAAACCACATACGCCGTGGCAATGGTTATCGTTGTGGTGCGCATGCCACACCAGATGCGATTCCGCTGCGGGTAGCTCACCGCTATATAACGCCAGACGGCCAACGTAACTGTTAGCCAAATGGAGATGGTGTGGAGCACCTGTGCGAAGATCGAGTGGAACTTGATGAAACAGGCCCAGCTGTAGCTGAGCTGTTGCTCTCGCGGCAAGCGCTCGCTGAGTATAAAATCATGCACCGTGTAGGGTATATACTCCAGCATAACGGCCAGATCGGCCACCGCCAGACCCGTGAGTATCGCATTGGTGGGTGAACGCATCTCGCGACGTGTCAACACAATGATATTCAGTGTGTTCGCCAGTGTGCCCAAAATGCAGACAATGAGCGAAAAGTAGCCGTGAACATATTTGTAACTGCGGAGAAAAGATTCAGGAACAATTAATAACAAATTCAAAATTAAGTTCATACAAAATTGTGCAGATTATAATTAGATAAGGGAACTAAATCTAATTGAACAACGTGTTTGTTAGCACTCTAATGCACTTTTGCGGGGCGTATGCCAATTAATCACTTAATTATTAAGCATACGCACCGTATAATCAAGCCCACAAACTATTTCATGGCAATTACACAGTTGATTTCTTTCGGTATACATCAGTTAACACGTAGGCAAGCAAATTATTATGTAAATTATATATTAAAAAAAATAACAAAAAAAAAAACAAAAAAGTAATTAATATGCTGACGCGACAGGGCCAGACACAGTTCACATGCCGCTGGCCGCACGGCCACACGCCCACCGCTGCCGCCCATTTAACTTACTTTGTGTGAAAATCATCGACACTGGCGCCGCAATAATGCGGCTCCGACATGTTCGTGACCATGTTGTCAATTTGGTCGGTTCGTCGTTTGGCTGGTGGCAAGTTGGTCGCTTGATTGCGCCCGCTGCTGTCACAGTTACTCCTCCGCCTGCTTACACTCCCACGCCGGTCTGTGGTTTTGTGGCACTGGCTGCTTCGTTGTCTTTCAGCTGTGAGCTGTCAACATGCCACGACCCAAACGCTGCCTCCTCATTAATATTACTATTTGTTTCTGTTCGATTTTCCAATATTTAAATTGGTCGGTTCGTCCTGTTGCTGTAGCTGAAATTAAATATTTGATCAGCACTCGTACATTTAACAATAAATTATGGCCAAGGTGTTGGCCAACATGCTAAGCCGAGCCCTTCGTGCGAAAAGACCCAATTATTACGTGTCGCCATTACTTCTGTTTCACAGCAAAAATATGTTCATGTAGCATGCAAATGCTGACTGAAATACAATGTGTGTTTATCTCAAGTTGAAGTTCAGGGGTAAAATACTTAGTAATAAAGTCACGGCTTGAGGTCAAATACAATTCCGAAGACCATTGCAGCAGTGAATTATGTGTTGTAACTTAAAAAGGAATATTCTTATATTAAATCTATTAAACAATAAATGGTCTATATAATATATCATCGGTATTCGCATATCAAATAAATTGCAAAATAAACTATTTAAGACATAGAAAATCACCTGTAGGCAGTAATAAAAATTCAACTTATAACCAAAGTGTTTTTAGTGCTAAAAAGCTAATATTGTTAACAGCCCAGTTTAAAACAGCTTAACACAGATCGAAGTTGGCATAACTGACATAGTTAAGGTTAAGTAATTGGCCAAAAAACAGACGCATATGCAAACACTTTAAGCAAGCAGCAGCAGCAGCAGATGACGAAGACAAGCTCCATAGGGAGCCTGCATGTGCAATCAATATTACGCATACGCCCCCAGCGCAGACAGTGAACTAAAAGACTTTTTGGCCCAGCAAAAGAAAACGCTGGCAGTATGAAACCATTTGTCTTCACATTACAAAAGCCAGGCAGCTCATGCAGTTGGCTCACCAAGGCAATGATTTTGTTATCCATTGTACAGTGTCCATTGTCAGTTTGCTGCAGGCAAGGAATTCACATACACACACACACACACACACTGCGTATACGCAATGCCACCAGAGTGAAACGAATTGTCATTGGTTGCATGCCCCACTTGGCATTTGCACTTTGTCAACCACATTTGGCTTCTGGCAGAACTTTACAACTGCAGCTGTAAGTATAACTGTGGTTTCAATGCGACCCAAGTCGCTTGCTACATTCAATTAAAACTTTTTGACCAGCACTTTGGCCAAATTTCACTGAAATAAATGTCAAAATTTGCCGCATGCAATGTTTATCTAGCAGAAAGAATCTAGAATACGTAGTCAAAACTTTGTGTGGTGAGCTTCACGCATTTCGTGTTTATCAGCCTCGTACAAATTCAACTGAAAATTGAACCAATTTGGCTGGGACGCATTTAACTAGTTCCAGTTAAGGCCAAATGAACAGTCGAACGGACACATAATCCGCTGGCACTGTTACGGGCACATCTGCAAGCAATGAGCTGCGTATCTGCTCACATTATGAAATATTATTAAACGATAACAAACGTCGACGTGGCCAAGAGCAAGTGCAAGTTAAGCCAATTGCCAGCATCTGGTAGCTGGCATTGTAATTAAAACTGGCCCAAACTGAAGCCGTTTCTGTGGAGGCCAATATTGAAGGCAGCATTAATAATGTGGGCAGTGCTAATGGCCTCAACGGCTTCATTAGATCATTTAAATGGACGCTGGATAGGCATAAAATTGCAAGTCACTGGCAT
This sequence comes from Drosophila nigromelanica, assembly GCA_004149465.1. NCBI lineage: Eukaryota > Metazoa > Arthropoda > Insecta > Diptera > Drosophilidae > Drosophila > Drosophila nigromelanica. The sequence goes on along the minus strand of SCDS01001083.1, from coordinate 9,298 downwards.
GTTTCATTTCATGCCATGAAGTCTGCGTCTGTCAGCATCAACAAGTTGCTCTATGGTTGGGCGTTACGTGACTTGCCTCAATTTCAGTACTTTCCGGTCACTCCAAAACTTAACAGTCGCCCACAGGAACACCCCCCCCCCCCCCAACAAAAAAAAAAAA
>SCDS01001082.1:0-31828 GCA_004149465.1 Drosophila nigromelanica | reverse complement strand
TAAGGGGTGTACATTAGGTGCTGTGGACATATGTTATATACTATGTGATTTTATGTACTAGCTTAGTATATATTGTGGGTGTGGTACATACATATGTCACTATATATATATATATATATTTATTTGGAGTTATCTTCTTTAGACAAAGGTAAATTCTTCCCACATTATAAAGCCAGAGTCACCAAATTTGGTGAATCTGAAATCTCGGCCACGCCCACTAGAATGCTGCCCAGCGCCCCCGCATAAAAAATCGGAAATGCCTATATCTTCCACAGTTTTTTTTTAGCTAGAGTTACCAAATTTGGAAGGTAGATAACTGGTCACCTAAGGTCAACAAATGTATTTTAATATGTCCTCGTAAAGCATACGCAGATTAAGATTATTTTGGATTTTTAATACCTCTTCTCTTTCAACACAAATAAATATAAAAATTCAATTCAACAGACTTACGCTTTTGTTTGTATATAAAGCTCATACTATAGTCATAGTCGAAAGATTAAGAATGTACTTTCTACGCGCAGCCGCTGAAAAAAACCCGCAGTTTGTCGATTTTGTGTATTTATATATTTCTAGCAGCTTGATTCAGGATATTCCCTAGTCGGGAGGACCCGAGCAATCACACTTGTTTTTAGTATATGTCTCAGTTAATAAGAGTTAGAGCTACCAAAGAAAGTTTTTTATACACACAAAAACACATATCAAAAATATTTTATTTTTTAAACACCTCCCAAATTTGTTACAAAAATGGAAAAAATACCACATGTATTTTTTTTTATACATGCAAGACAATATACTTCAAATTTGGTAAAGTACGCAGCTTATAGAGAATATTTGCTTGCGTGTGTGTGAAGTTCGAAAGTGTGTTACGGCAACTCACAGAATCTCCAAGTTGGGCACTCCCGACTAGAGGACTCTTACTTGTTTTTGTTTAAGCTCTTCACGTCTTCTACAGATTATAAAGTAATTATTTGTTATTATATTGATTCAAGGTTGAACGTGAAATCGCCATCATGAAATTAATCGATCATCCGCACGTGCTTGGGCTGAGTGACGTGTATGAAAATAAGAAATATTTGTATTTGATATTGGAACATGTGTCCGGCGGTGAGCTTTTTGATTACCTCGTTAAAAAAGGACGACTAACACCAAAAGAAGCGCGCAAGTTCTTTAGGCAAATCATCTCCGCACTAGATTTCTGCCATTCACACTCCATATGGTAAATATTTAATTATTAGACAAGTACAACAATAACATTATGCACCACTGAACTTGTAGCCATCGGGACTTGAAGCCAGAAAACCTGCTACTAGATGAGAAAAATAATATAAAGATAGCGGACTTTGGTATGGCCTCACTTCAACCAGCTGGTAGCATGCTGGAAACCTCTTGTGGATCACCACACTACGCCTGTCCAGAAGTCATACGGGTAAGTTTCGATAAAATTAAGAAAAGAAAAAAGTAAGAATGCTCTAGGCGAGGCGACTAGATTAGTATATCCCCTGTACCCAACTCTAAGCAGAACTACCTTCCCACAAACAAAAAAAAAAAAACACAAACACATGCCGATTGTAGCTGTCCTTCGGTTCATTATGCACAATTTAATATAAAATAATTTCTGACTGACATAACACACTTGGTGTCTCTGGACTTCAGAATCTGAGATATGCTTTAAAAACCAATATATATCGATTTTAGACAATTTGAAAGAAGGGATTTGCGGAAAACTCAAGTCTCTAGTCTCTGAGATCGACGAGTTAATACATAATAATTAAATATTCATTACTATTTCTTATAAAAATCGGACAATAATCCTGAAAGTTACACAGGTTTGCATTTACTATAGTGTGCGACTGAGTAAAGGGGAAAGCTCCCATGTTTTTTGTTGGGTCGATGCTGGGTACGAGGTATTTTCTAATCGGGCACTTTCGACTAGAGCACCTCTACTTGTTAAGATCTTAATTAGCTAGATGTAAAGCATGCTGCGAAAATCATCAGTTCTTTTTTTCTTTACTTACGTTTTCATTGGTGTCACAAGGGTGAGAAATATGATGGACGCAAAGCAGATGTATGGTCATGTGGTGTCATACTCTATGCATTGCTAGTAGGAGCGCTGCCCTTTGATGATGACAACTTACGCCAGCTCCTTGAGAAAGTAAAACGTGGCGTTTTTCATATTCCACACTTTGTACCGCCCGATTGCCAGAGTTTGCTGCGTGGTATGATTGAAGTTAATCCAGATAGACGTCTAACGGTAAGTTATCAGACAGAAAAATACTTTTCAATTAATTAATTAATTAATGATGACATAAATTTTATAAAATACTTCAATCAAATTCACCATAACTCTAAAATATTTACATTTAAATTCACAATAAAATGATTAATATTCAATCTATAACATCAGTCGATTTCCATTTAGTTTTCTCGGGAGCGGTCGACTAGAAAATATTTCCAACGGAGCTTCAAATTGTTGCTATATATTCATATATCAGACTCCTTGCATTCCCAGATAGACTTAAACAAACGCATGCCGCAAGCTACACACTTTACTTACTTTACTTTACTTTATTACGAAATCGTAAACATCACAAATATGTATGCATATACATGCGTGCAAATAAATTGCTTGCGTTTGGTGCCAATTAGCTTGTCAAATCTTATATGTTTTACACATTTTAACAAATTCTGCGTTTCTTAACAGATATTGATTAAACTTTTTGAAACCATTAAAAATTTATAAAATGGGTATATGGCAAAAGTATTTAACAAGTAAAAGGTTTTTAGAAATTTGATATTAGTCGATATTTAAGAGAGGTGACCAGTAATCTACTTGAAAAATTTGGCGTCTATAGCTCTTAAACGACTTCGACTTATTAGTCTAAATACGGTCTACAAGATCTCGATACTCTTGTGAATAAAACTTCGAGGGATTAATATCAACAAGAAGTCCCTGCTCATATTTTTTAACGACTGTCGGTTCATCCAAACGCAATAGTAAATTCGCTACAACATAGTGTCACCCATGTCTATGTGTTTTCCATCGGTCTGTGTGAACGCGTCGATTTCAAAGACTATAAAAGCTAGAAAGCTGATCTTGAACTTATTCGGTTTGTATATACCATACGCAGATCAAGTTTATTTCAAATCGATAACTCTATCCGTTTTCTATCGCTTTTTTAACCAGATTTTTAATCATAACTTTTAAACTATAAGAGCTAGAACCACCAAATGTTTTAATCTGTTTGCGTTAAGCATACGCAGATTTTAAATATTTCGGGCTTTGGATACCTCTCCCCAATCGTCCCCAATAACTATACAACCATTAAAACCGCAAATCAATACTACAGACTTGCAAATTGGTTTGTAAATACATTTCAATGCTCTTAATAAGTCCTGAACATTAAATTATGATCATAACGCTCATACATTTAGCTTAGAAGGAAAACAGGATTTAGTTTCTATAGGGGGAGCAAGTGCAGCTACCGACTAAACTGTGTGCGGCGTGCATTTGTGTGTATGTGTGAAAAGTTGTGTTATGTATGAATGCAAACGGGCTAAAATTTTTATAAAGACAGATCGCAGTGTTCATGGTATCTTCTAGTCGGGCGGTCCCGACTAGAGCTTTCTTAATTAGATTAAATTAAATTATATAAGTGAATGATTTTTTGTAATTTAACTATCAAATGAGTAAAGTAATTTTAATAAAAATATTAAAGGTTAATAAGACTGTGTTTCGTCGTTAGATCGTTGTTGCGAGCTGTTGGCTTTTCAATAGATAGCTTCGCCAATATGGATATGATTATTCATTCGAAGCCGTCTGAGGTAAAATAAGCGCCTGTATTAGAGACAAATTGAACTGGGTTCCCGAAAATCGAACTATGCGTTGGTAGTCCAATTATATATATCTTTGGGAGTTGTCGTTCTTGCTAGATATAACTAGCAAAATTTACTAAAACTGTCAATGTGTAGACTCTATAAGGTCTACGAAATCGACGTTTGTAATGGCGCCTCTTCAGTTGGAAATTGATTCATCTCTCCCTCTTTTTTACAAAGCTTGCGATTAGATACCTTTCATTGTACAGCATCTGATTGCCGATGATTCACAGCAAAATTACCCCTCTCATGGGCAGGCATGATGATTTCGCGTTGAAATTCTACGGGCCTGTGACTATGACTATGAGTTCGTTGTCAGCGATCAGCTTGTGCAACTGGCCCGCCTTCATAATGTAATTATTAGCGAAGTCTTCTCAGGAAAGAAATCTATAATCGCCTTCAATTCGTCGTCTTGAGCCTGGAGATATTTCAGCTTGCTATGCATGCTATCGTGTGTGATCAGTATTATTGTGCACCTGCTTAATGCATCAGCATGGCGTATACGTGTTTCAGCCGTGTGTTCCACCTGGAAGTCGAAATCTTGAAGCAGCAAAATCCACCGTGCAGCTTTGGCAGACACGTTCTTCTTGTTGATTGTTCTTGTAAATGCATTGCAATCGTTAACGAACTTAAAGTGCATGCCCAAAAGGTACACCTGGAGCTTGCACAGAGTCTTTACTACTGCAAGGATTTCAAGCTCGCAGCTACTAATTTTCTTTTTTGCCTTTGCAGTCTTCTTACTCATATAGTACACTCGATGTATACGTTCCTGTCAGCGGACTTTTGCAGGAGAACTGCACCAAAACCATCAATGGAAGCATATATATGCAGTTCGGTTTTATGCTGAGCGTAAAATGCATTACCGGCTTTTCTGTGATCAACTTCTTCGCAAGTTGAACGCAGCAATTTTCTGTTTGTCAAAACAGAACCTAGCATCTTGTTACATTGGTTAGCTTTAAGCTTTCAGATTTCTCAAGGTATGTGCTTCTCGTTTTGACCAATCCATCATTGAGTAATGCACAATACGAGCTTGACAATCCTAGAGATAGAGAAAGCAGCAATACTTTGTTTAACCATCTTGCAATCCAGATAGCATGGCTATAACCTTCTATTAAAGTTATTTATTACTGTTTATTTAAGTAGACATATACAGATTTCGTTATAATGAGTACAAGTACTTAGTTGGCAGAAAGTATCTCTCTTCTTGTCTCGCTTTGGGAAGAGACTATTGATCGTGTGGCAGAAAGGTTTGCCGACTACGTCTTTTACCTAGCTATTACGATACTCTGACCGTCGACTATTTCCTTGACTCCCAGGATATTGCTTCTCCTGCCAAAGTGCAGACATATCCAGTAAATGACTTTTGGTTTGTCATATCATATGCCCAATCGACCCACATCGACGAAACACTTAATTTCCTTTCCTTTTTTGCTGTATCTATATCCCAATCGATAGTTATCGTCAAATATCGAAGAATGTGCCTGGCTGGCACTTCATGTTCGGAATGAGGATCCTTATTGCGCTGCGCCAACTTGGTTACCGAATGTGCAATGTCTGGGCGAGTCATGACTGCAAGAGATCACCGCCCAATAATTTTTTTTTGAAATGAAGTAATGTTGACCTTGCGGCAGTCCTTCTTGTTGCATGCCACCTGGTAAGTAGCTTCTAGTGGCGTGAACATCTGTCGACAATTGTTCATGTTGTACTTGTTCGAGCAACTCTCTAATGATACTTGCGTTGCCTAATTGAAATTGCTGCCTTCTCGTTTTACCTCAATACCTAAAAGGTATTGCATAGGCCCAATTTTATCCGCGTAAATTCTACTGCAATCTTTGCCTTGATGTACTGTATTTCATCCGGGTCCTTGCACGCCATAATAAGGTCATCTATATATACAGCTATTATAGACATATTTTCACTAGGCTTGCAATATAGGCAAGGTTCATTGACAGTCGGCACAAAACCAAGAAGCCACAGCGTTGCATCCAACATAGATTTTCAAATTCCTCCGGACTGTTTTATGCCATATATGCTTTTTTAAGCCTTAAAACGTGATTTGGGTAAACATCGCTGACGAAGCCCTCTGGTTGCCTCATAAATACCTCATCTTCCAATGTGCCATTGATTTAGGCTTTTTGCCGCGTTTTTGGGCGTTTGGTACTCCCCCTTCATTGATGCCTTCCATAGCTTGCCTTAATTTGACCGTTTAGGTTCTGCGTAGTTTTGAGAAACCTGTACGTCGACTGCCAGTATCGCATTAAGAATAAGATACACTTTTCTCGGTCTTCCTTATTTTCCCGTTCGTATGATGCTTGGCCGCGCTGGTCCTCTTCTGAGTTCTAGAATCGCAAGTGCCAATATTAAACATAATCTTATTCAGCTCTTCTGGCTCTTCATTTTCTGAGTCTGTTCTGGCTCCTTATCCGTTTCCTGGTTTTGTTAAACCTCAAATAATGCTGTCATTAGATATAGTGTTTCTAGTTGCCCGCTTCTACAGACGTTTTGTTGCGGCGTACATGTCGATATTAAATTTTGACTTATTCCATTTCCCCTCAGATACTTTTCAAAATCATTGGATATATATTCCCGGCCATTGTCGCTCTTTACCAATTTGACACTCAACTTGACTTTTAAACGTTTTAAAAACATCGATAGCCCGATCTTTTTTTAAGAAATGTACTGATACATATCGCGAACAATTGTACTTCTAAGTTGTTCCCAGGGTCATACAGAAAATGTATATCTGATACTCCGAGACGGAGGGCAACCGCTTTGGGAGGGGAAAAACGCCGGAGTACTGCAGGGTCCGGTGGAAAGGAGGTTGGGGTATCCGTGGTGCCATACGAGGCGTCGAGGGCGCTCGGAACACCCTGTAGGATAACCCGGTTCGCCGGAAGGGGCTGGCAAGGACACCGGAAAGCACCGAGGGATTAGGGTACCCGGAAGTATCACACAGAGCGCCGAGAGCGCTCGTACACCCCCGGGGTGTCGGTGGGACTGGATGAGGCACCGGGGGGTGCCCGGGGGAGAAGGGATTAGGGTACCCGGGAGCTCCCCGTGACGCCGAAGGAAAGGGTATAAGGGTGCCCGGACGTACCACACAGAGAGTCGAGAGCGCTCATACACCCTGTGGGACACCTCCGGGGGCGTTGGTGGGACTGGCTGTGGCACCGGGGGTGCAGAGGCTGCTGTTGTTGCCGGCCGCTGTTGGTTTTTTTTTCTCCTGCCGCACTTTGTTTTCACTTTTATTTGATTATGTCGTCACGTGGCTCGGAAAATTTGTCGTCTATAAAATATATATATTTTTTTTCTTCCAGGTGCTGCTGCGCTTTACGCGCTCTCTGAGTACTTTAGTGCGCGTGCCGTCTGAGTGTCCGTGAGCGTAAGCTTTTGGGCTCTGTTTTCGTCTATTGTGTCCCTTTTGAGCGCATGCGTCACGCTCACTACAATAAGCGGTCGTTGCTGCGCACGAAGCTTTTGAGTATGCACGCGTTCCTATGCTCGTTGTTGTTGTGCCATTTGAGTTTACGCCGTTCTTTGATTGTCTTATAGTTTAGGTTGTATCTTTTGAGTGCGTGGGCCATGATTATTATCGTGGGTGGTCGTTGCTGCACACGAAGCTTTTGCGTTTATGCAGCTTTTGTGCACACGTTCCTACACTTGTTGTTGTTGTGTCAATGTGCTGTCTGAGTGAAAAGTTTTGTATTGTTTTGTTTGTGGAGAGCTTCGCCTAATCAACGCCCCCCCTCCCCCTCTAGCCCTAATGCTGCTGAAAAAACAAAATTAAGCGCTTTGGCTTCTGCTGGGTATCTTTTTGAGATTATATTCAAAAAATTAAAAACAAACTAACAATAATAAAGAATAATACGAACAACTATATATATATTTAAAAAAAAAAGATAATTATTTGTGGGGGAGTGCTAACACTCCCTGACACTCTCCCTTTACTTCGGAGGACGAAGAGAAGCCGTCACCAAGACGCTTCGCGTGATTGTCACCCGGAACGTGTGCGTCCCAATCCGCTTAAGCACCCGGGATGCTAGCCGGGGAACCCTGAGCAGACTCAGCTGGATGTCGGCGATTAGTTGTGGGGGAGTCTCCGGTCAACTGTGTCCACTCGCCATCCCTCCGGGGCGGGGGTCCACTCTTCCTCAACTTGCACCCCTGATACGGCCGGGTGCATCTCAAGCAGATCTTCGAAGATCCTGAGGATCCCCTCCTCTGGCAGCAAACCGCTTGTGTCGTCCCATAGGGAGAACGGCTCCCCCAGCTCCAGTGGCCAGTCCTGGCTAACTCCAGTAGTGACGGCGTTTGCTGCGGGGACGTTCCCCCATGTTGCGAACTCCTCGTAGACGGGTGGCTGTGGATCCGGATTAGTGCCCCGCGTGCTCCAGCGCTCGTGGTCGGTACGTCGTCGTCGACTACGGGTCGAACCACTGGTGGCGGAGAGTCCGGGTAGCCCTGACGGGCAACGGCTCGTTCCGTGTCCGTCGATAGCAACGTCGCGGTTTCCTCCGTTGTCGCTACCCAGGATCCGTATGGTGGAGGGCGTGGGCATCTACCGCCAGGCGAATCGCCAACGTGGGTACTGAGACCCAAGAGGGGCCCGTCATCGTTGAGCCCATCGAGGTCCCGGAGTCTCCTTCTTGGCTCGACTCCTCACTCCCTTGGATCCCAGTCCGGTAGGATTCCTCGCTAGAGCTGCTGGTGGTTGGTGCCCGGCTCACCGGGGAGTACCGCTGACAGGTAGGGCTGTATATCGGCCCTCCGTACGGGGCGAAGCGCCAGTCTGGTGGCTTCTCGGAGTAATCAGAACTGACCTCGAAGACCTCGGTGGCCGGGGCTGCCTTCTGCGCCCTCAGCCATCCTTGGACCGACTCCAGCTTCTCAATGATTGTCGGTCGTGGTGGTAGGTGGCCGAGCAAGCTGGAGATGCGTGGCTCCCGCGTCGATGGGCCCCTAGGATGACCTCCTTCACCACTAGGGGCCAAACCTCGGTGGATGCGTCGGAATTCATATCTTTTTTTCTATGATAACAAGATCCTGATTAGACTACTGTACCCTATACTACTCTGTGCCCTATACTGGCTGTGCGGTGAACATGGTTGTCGTCTTATTTCCTTATTTACGCCCTGAAGGGGCTTTGGACTTAATATCTAAATGTTATGGGTCCCCCGTAGGGGACGGGGAGGTTATGGTGGCGCGTCGTCATAAGCGTCTTTCGTTGAGTCCTTTGTTGTTACCTGCGGTGCGGTGGTGTCTTCTGCTGACCCGCCCTCGTCTTCCTCCGCTCGGAACTCTTTTAGGTCCGCCAGGCTTACGTATCTCCGTTGTCGTCTTGTAGGTCTTTGGATTGGAATTTGTTTTGCGTGAAAATGTAGGCCCCTCTGCTGTTACTGTTGCTGCCTTTGTCTTCGTATCTTGTGTCACTGCCTTTGCTGTTGTTATCTTCGGTGTCTTTACTTGCGGTGTCCTTGCCTGTTGTGCCCTTACTTGTCGTGTTTTTACTGGTTGTGTCTTCCTTGCGGCTGCTGTTGTGGCTGGGGCTGTCGGCACTACGGGTTGGGTTGTTGGTTTCGTGACAAGCCGGCGGTTTAGTTGCAGATACGCCCGGCCGCATTGCGGCTCAGTGTATGGTCATCCAGCATGGTTGACAGAACCAGAAGTGGCATGGTGGTTTCCTACTGGTTATCCGTACCCGCGTCCATACTGCTCTTGACACTTCCTTGGTCGATCCGTCCGCCAGTCTGATCCGAGCTTGCATTGTCCGCATATTCTTTCCAGTGTCGAGAGTCTTGGCCATTTGTTCGTTCATAAACGACCTTGACGCTCCCGTATCCAATGTGGCTGAAAACGGATTGTCGTCTATGCGGACAAGAGCCACGATCCGCCCGCCGTCCAAACTTAGTGGGTGTATCAATTCCAGGGACTCGAGGTGGTGGTGGTCTCTGCCTGGTCCCTCACTGGGCGGACACGCTGGGCGTTTCCCGACTCGGACTTAGGGCAGCAGTCGATGGTACGGAGACCGTGACGACCACAGACCCAGCAGAACAGTACCTGTGGGTTCCGGCACTCCTTGGTGAAATGCCCGGTGTCTCCGCGGTTGCGACAGGCTCTCTTCACAGCTACTAGTCGGTCTGAGTCCTGGCTGATCATCCGGTTGGTCGACTCAGATGGCCTCGAAGTCAGGGTTGGCTCCAACAACGTAGCGTTTGCTCGATGGGTATTCCGGTTTGGAGTATCCTGTTTATATTGTTGAAACCTTGGGGCTGGGGCTGGTGGCCGTAAACAGCTGGTTCTTCGGTAACAGGTTCTCGTAGATCCGGTCCAGTTCTCTGTACGGGGTGTACTGTGCTCGCTGCATCATGAGCCGTAGGTCGATCAAGTAGTCCCGGAACGGTTCTCCCGGGCGTTGATACCTTGTCCGGACGGTGTCCTCCAACCGTTGGAAGTAGCGGGGCGATAAAGAACTCTAGGAACTCCTTCTTAAAATAGTCCCACGTTGTGTCCTGTCCGGAGATGGCCCGAGGCAACTGGTCGACACTCACCCGGTACGAGGCCATCGAAAAGGTCGTTGCGGCCCTTCTGCCTCTGCGCTGCTGTTCTCTGCTTTCTGCGCAGTCGCCGTCCGCTAGGTAGCTGCTGTCCTCTGCTGCTGCGCTTCTGCTTCTCTGCCTCTGCGCAGTCGTTGGCCGCTGATGCATCGACGGCGGCAAGTCACTGAGGTCCTCTGCTGCTGCCGTCCTACGGGACTCGCTCCCAAAAATGCCATTTCGTGGGTCGGGGTTCGACGGCTTTTTTTTATGTGCGGGGGCGAAACAAGGTTGCTACACGGCCCCTTATGGTCCCGTGGGCCTTCTCTCGGGAAGGGTGCTCGTGAACACTTGTACAAAAACGTACATGGCAAAAAACTCTTTACGCGAAGAACTTTCAGAACTGTATGCCTTCCAAATAGTGTGTCTCGAAGTCGCTGCTCGGGCGCCATCCGTAAGGAAGTTCCTAGGCTGGGGTACCCCTAAGTCGTGCCCAGCGTCATACAGAAAAGTTATTTCTGATACTCCGAGACGGAGGGCAACAGCTGGAATAGGGTACCCGGAAGTATCACACAGATCGCCGAGAGCGCTCGTACACCCCCGGGGTGTCGGTGGGACTGGCTGGGGCACCGAGGGTGCAGAGGCGTTCAAAAACACCCACCGGAGCTTCGCCAGTCTTTACGACCCCAAAGTAGACGGGATAAGGATACCCGGAATTGCCACACAGAGGGTCAAGAACGCTCGTATACCCTGTGGGACACCTCCAGAGGCGTCGGGGGATCGGCTGGGACACCGGGGGTGCAGAGGAGCTCGAAAACACCCACAGGGGCTTCGCCAGTCGCCACGACGCCGAAAGAGAGGGGATTGGAGTAACCGCAAGTGCCACACAGAGTACCGAGAGCACTCGTACACCCTGTGGGACACCTCCGGGGGCGTTGGTGGAACTGGCTGGGGCACCGGGGGGCGGGGGAGAAGGGATTAGGGTACCCGGGAGCTCCCCGTGACGCCGAAGGAAAGGGTATAAGGGTGCCCGGACGTACCACACAGAGAGTCGAGAGCGCTCGTACATCCTGTGGGACACCTCCGGGGGCGTTGGTGGGACTGGCTGGGGCACCGGGGGTGCAGAGGCGCTCGAAAACACCGACCGGAGCTTCGCCAGTCGTCACGACGTCAAAGGAGAGGGGGTTAGGGTACCTGGAAGTTCCACACAGAGTGCTGAGAACGCTCGTACACCCTGTGAGATACCTCCGGGGCAGGACACAAATGAGGCACTGGTTTATGGACACTCACGTCATGACACAGTGGGACATTCAGACACGGACACAAGAAAGTTTTTTACAAACGGACAAATTAACAAAAATTTTATTTAGAGAAAAAACAACACTTAACTTTATTTATACTCTGTTCATATTTAATATTTTAATATTTTTTAAATTTATTAAAAAAGGAGATAATTTATCTTAAGCTTGTACAAATAAAAATCTCAGAACTTGAGAACAAATTCCCTAGCCGCACAACTACACTTTCCCTAACACTCAAGCTAGCAGTTCCCACTTACCACGCTACCTGGCGTAGTGTTGTCAAAAAAAGCGTCCGTTCACTTCTCAGTATCACTGTTCCCGCAGCTGCTGCTCTGCCGTTGATGCTTACTACTGCTGCTCCGCTGTTGCTGCTCACCGTCGCTCACTTTTTTGTTGCTGCTCCGCTGTTGTTGCCGGCCGCTGTTGGTTTTTTTTCTCCTGCCGCACTTTGTTTTCACTTTTATTTGATTATGTCCTCACGTGGCTCGGAAAATTTGTCGTTTGTAAAATATATATATTTTTTTTTCCTTATACTCCCGTAACCGTGACCGTCAAATGTGTCCGCGTAGCACTAGACTAAACTCTCGCCTAATCAGCTGACTCTTTCATATATTTGCACTTATTTTGATTGGGTTTAGGGTATACAAATTTGAACGGGTATCCGAACCCGAATTTTCGGATTCAGCTGCATTACTCACTGCCAGCGCTACAGTACCATTTGACATCGCTGTGAAAAAAAACAACTTTAATATTGCAACAAAAAAATCCAAGGAAAACGCTAGCCAAAAATCTACATGTGCACATATATTATACCTTTTTACCCATTTTACCCATATTCAATGGGTTCAGGGTATGAAAGTGAAGTGAATTGTAAACCTTTCTTATCGGCTATGACATATTCGATAAATTATCAAAATCCACACTAAAAAATATCAGGTTTTATTAATTATTTAAAAATAAACAGTAAGAAGGTTCTATTCAGGACCGCCCGACTAAGAGATACCCTGTAACCAGCTTCGAGCTGTTATTACAGAAATTTAAACCCATACACACATATGCTCTTGCGCGTACCCTGTTTGCGCTTGGTCCTACTTGGCTTGTGAAATTCGTTCAAGTTTACCACACGTTTTCTCTAATAACTTCTGTAATTTTTTAACCGATCTTAATGAAGTTTGTTTCAATAGAATCTTTTAGTGCTATATTCTATTTCTATATTCGAAAAGTGTAAGTATCTAGCTTTTATAGTTTCCGAGATCGATACATTAATGAAGATGGACGGACGGACAGCCACGGTCATGGCTAGATCAACTTGGCTTTTGACCATGATCAAGAATATATAGACTTTATGGGGTCGGAAATGCCTTTTTCTGTCTGTGACATACATTTGCCCAAAACGATTATACCCTTTTTAACCATTTTCAAAAGGTTCAGGGTATAAAAGGTTCTACTATAGACCATTTTTTAAAGTGGGTTTTAATCGTATGAATCGGAAAAAGTAAGTATCGTAAAGGATAAGATTTGGCGGTTACCTAGTGGAGTTCTCGAAAAAAATTGTCTTTTTTGCTCTGTCGTTTCGATCTATTTTCGCACATATATCCATTTTTTTTACATATTTTCGAAAGCAGAACTACGGCTGCAGCAATTATATTTTTGGATGTACTCATTGCAAAAGTATTGTACATTCAAATCAAAACAATATGAAGCTCTTAAGCAATTTACTGTTCTGTACAATAGAGAAAAACCACACAGCTTAATTACAGCTATTTAGTTAATCTTTAAAAGATTAGGACCAGCAAAGTTAATCTTAAGCACCGGCAAATTTACTATAGATTGCTACAACAATACTCAAAAAAGCAACAGCAGTTCGCCCTGTTCTGTGAAGTCTAGTCACAAAAATTAGTACATGGGCGATTTCGGGGGGAGCAGGGTCCGCAGTAACAACAATAATTTTGGCTGGATTTGCTCTTGCAAGTATAGAAAATTAGTTCATAGGAGAGGGGTGCAGGGCTTATCAACAAAAAAAAAATGAGTACTGCAGAAAAGATCATTGACAGCAGCCGGAGACGAAGACACAGAAACTATTTCGCCTGCTGTCCTTATTCGTTCTAGCGAATGCTGCTAGAAGTTTTGCCTGCCAGAGTAGCATTGTGAAAAAGGAAAATGGTCCGTAATTTGGCGCATTGACGTGATGTCACATCGGCTTCTTGTCAGTATGCAATAATTGCAGAAGCGCTCAAAAATTTAAGCTGTGACGTCGCGAGTTGAAAAAATTTCAACCTTTAGATTTTCACAAATGTTATGAGGTGCGGACACACATACTTATTCATAGGCACGCGTTGCGGTATAAGTACCCTTATTTATGCAGTTAATATATAAAATCTTTATACAAAACATATTTTAATTAATAGTTCCAATTGTAACTCAACAACTATAAAGGAAAATTTTTTTCACACATTGATTAACCAATGTATTTAGAAGACTTATGAATTATATTATCAGAACTAAGAAAACCATCTAAGTAACATATTCAGGAAAAGCGTGTGCTGATGGCTTGAAAATCAAAACTTATAAAAATCGGCCCGCCTGTTGAAAGTAGAAGCCAAAACCAAGCAGAAGAAGACATACGTTTATGAATTTGAACAGCGCAGAAACAGTAGACGGATTTTGTATTTGCAACCTCACTGGCTGAGTAAAAGCTCCGATCGAATATTCTTTTCTTTGTTCTTTATTACTCTATGGAAAAAAAACAAAGCTGTACAGCGTAAATAGTCTGCAGAGTAAATTTAAGAACATAATCGTAAATCTTTACATTAGCTCTACGTTGTGCAGTACAACTGTAGAATTGTTCTACAGTCTAATGCTATCGGTAGAGCTCTACTGTAAACCGTACACTCCACCGAAAAATATTACGCACAATATACTTGTATTTGTTTTAATTGCTCTTACTATCTGTTGCTCTCTAATGATATGTGTATTTCAGTTGGCCGAAATAAATCGTCATGCCTGGGTCACTGCTGGTGGCAAAGGTGAGCTAGAGTTGGAGCTGCCCATGATGGAAGTGGTGCAAACACATGTTATTCCCACGGCCACAGCCGTGGATCCGGATGTATTAAATGCCATATGCTCGCTGGGTTGTTTTAAGGAGAAGGATAAACTCTTACAGGAACTACTGAGTGCCAGGTGGGCCCTAAATCACCTTAAATAATAGAAACACTAACAACTTTTAATTTGCAGCCACAATACCGAAAAGGTCATTTACTTTCTGCTTCTGGAGCGAAAGCGGCGCCGGCCCGCACTGGAGGATGATGAAGAGATTGCACAAAAATCACGCAGCGAATTAGATGCAGTGGATCCGCCACGCAAGCGATTGGATAAATGTCGCATCAATGGTACTAATGCACCGAGCTATGGCCAAATTTCAGAGGGATCACCACTGACGCCACGACGTCAAGCTTTCAAGTTAGTTAGTCTAACTCCATTAAGTCCTCATAAATAACTTCTCTTATACTATATAAACAGCTTTAGATCGTACAGCAGCACACGCAACCACCAACGACGATCACCCACGACGGTGTCCACTTCAATGCGCAGCTCCTCATATCATAGTCCAACACGTTGCAACTCGCCTATGAACTCAGCACAGCAACAGGCCAATGCTATATCGCGGCCATCTTCACCAGCGGCCGTTTCACGGCATTCAACTTATGGTGATCGAGAGCGTTCCGGTTCGGTACATCACTCTTCTGTCCGTCGAACGCCTTCCCACAACTCACAAAAGAGCATTGAATGCGATGCGGTAGTTGTCAGGGAGCCGCGACTAGAGCGTCGAGATTCGGCACGTCAGGCACAGGAGCGCAGTGGCAGTTGCTCTGCCCGAGAGCGTGGAGATTGTGTGCCAATCACTAATATTCCGGTTGGGGATTTAGGTGACAATTCTGTGGCAACTTCACCGTCAGTGCATCATCGCGCAAACTCAGGTCCGACAATTGCCATTGGTATGTTTTAAAATCCAGACTGAAATTATTTATCTTGATCTCATATAAAATTGATAAAAAAAAAAAAGGGGGATACGGTTACATATGTCTGTAACAAACAGAATGAAGTGTCTCCGACTTAAATTATATATATTCTCGATCAGGATAAAAAACGTGTCGATCTAACCATGTCCGTCCGTTGGTTTGAACACTTGCATCTCTATGTCACGTCTAATCGATTTTTTAAATTATCGATAACCGTTCTCGTTTTCTTATTATCGATTATTGATTTGTTGATTATAATAATAAACAAGAGCCGCCAAATTTGATTTAATATATTCTCGTAAAGCATACGCAGATACAAAATATCAATAAGTAAAGTTGCTCAAGTCGGGAGCACCCGGCTTGAAGATACCCTGAACCACTAACCAAACAACATATAACTTTAATAAAAAAAAAAAATGCTGGCACTAATTTTTTGTCGATCAGCTCCCACAGACCCTTCGACTTTGCACGGGTCCTCATCTCGCTTAGAATCTCAGAAAGCAAGAGCGTAAGCATGCCGTTTGATCTGAGTGTGTTGAGTGAGATAGCGCATATATGTATAATGGTTTTTACAATGGTTTTGTGCAAATGTATGTAACAAAAGGAACCAAATCTGACCCCATAATGTATCTATATTCTTCATCAGTATCAACAGCCGAGTCGGAGTTTGTATACCTCCCCTCAACTGTCCCAAATATCAAAAACACCGAAAAAACGTCAAATTCTACAGACTTTTGCTTTGGTTTGATTTTACTTCCGGTGACAGAATTATTGGACAATCCGTAATCCCACAAGAGGACAATACTCCATGCCAAATAACAACCGATTTTCTGTAAAATTTGTAATAATTTGTAATATAATAGAGAACGTTTGGTCTTACATAAAAAAATATGAGCCAAAATTTATCAAGAAGGCGCGAGATGATTGCTGATGTCGCAGGACTTTGGAAGGATCTTTCATTAAAAAATCTACAAAATTTCGCAAATCGATTCCTGTGTGTTTGCAAAAGGTTATCGACGTCAATAATAATTTTATACCCTGAACCCATTGAAAATGGGTAAAAAGAGTATAATGGTTTTGTGTAATGTAACAGGCAGAAGGGAGCTTCTCCGACCAAATAAAGTATATATATTCTAGTTCAGCATCACTAGCCGAATCGATGTAGCCATTTCTGGGGGCCTGTCTGCATGAAAGCGTCGATTTCAGAGACTAAAATAGCTGGAAAGCTGATCTTGGACTCTTTCAGTTTATTTCAACTGATTGATAATCCTTCCCTTTCTCTTATTATTGATATTTATAGTTTTCTTGACCCGGTATTATTTCGGACTTTTGGATACCTCCCCCAATCGCCCTAATATAAAAAAACCAAAAAAAAACACAAATTAAATACTACAGACTTGCGAATTGGTTTGCAAAAAGATTGTAAAGCTTTTGTTAAGTCTTGAAAATTTCAAGCCGATCATACTTTTAGTTTATTCCTTTAATTTCCATAGGGGGCCAATCGCAGCTGCTGGGCTGAAGAACATGCAATTTCTGTGTTACACATATAAATATGCAGAATTTTTTTCATCGTTTTTCTTGGATTTTTTTTTGTGATGGTCAAGTTGAGTTTTATCACAGCTAATAGAAGTCCTGGTGCGGCGCAGCCGAATGGTGGTTCGAACCTGCGTAAGGGGTGTGGGTTTACGGACGGCATGGGCTTATGTTTTCGATGATAATTATTAATTAATTTTTATACTCGTTCACGAAATGAAAATAATATATTGGGTTTTTGCAGTTTCCCTCTTGCCGTCCGTCCGTTCGTAGCTAGGGTCATCAAACTTCGTATGTAAATAGCTGGGGACCTCTCCAAATGATTGCGACATTGATATCCCGGCCACGCCCACTAGAACGCCCTAGCGCACCCGCCCAAAAAAATCGGAAATGGATGCATCTGCCATAGTTTTTGAGCTAGAGTCACCAAATTTACGCATTCATTGCATATGCTCATTCAAACATCACAGAAATATTCCAAATATGCTTCACACGAACATAACGCACTAAATTTGGTGCCTCTAGCTCTGACACTTTCCAAAATATGGGAATAAGCCCATTGTTTGAAGTTAATTCTTATCAATATTAATGAAACGGGTAAGGAAATCGAACAAAAATTATAAGCTTGTTCTGCGTATGGATTAGAAGAATCAATAGTCGAAAAGTTAATGTCTTTAGCTTTTGTAGTTGCCGAAATCGCAGCGTTCATATAGACTGTCCGTCTTCCATGACTAAATCAGCTCAGCTTGTCGTCCCGGTCAAAATCATATATAATTTTGGGTTCGGAGATATTGTCTTCTACCTGTTACCAGCTCAGCTCGTCGTCCCGGTCAAAACAATATATAACTTTGGGGTCGGAGATACTGTCTTCTACATTTGAACAAAACCATTATACCCATTTTACCCATTTTCAATGGGTCGCAGGTCCCACAGCCACATTGGTATTGCTCGTGTCCTTAATTCACTTAGAACCTCAAAGAGCGAGAGCATCAACGTGCCTTTTACCCTCCTTTGTGAGGGTGATGCGAGACCGCGGCAACATGCTCCCTCTTGTTACATAGCATTACCTAAGTTTGCTCTCAGAAAGCAACCAAATGTACGTACAGTATGACCAGAAAGTGTTTTGACAATGAGGAAAATTCACATTTTACAATTTCCTTTACAAATTTAGTAATTTCATAAATTGTTAAAATTTTTTATTCATTTTATTTTAATTTTTAATGGTTTTTAAAAGTGGTATACACAAAAAGGAAAAAATTAATTTGCTTTGACATTTTTAAAAATAAACATGTAAGAACGTTACAGTCAGGCGTTACCGACTGCGTTATACTCGCTCGCGGTCTTAACTATTATTGTTATTTTGGAAAATTTCGGTTTTTAGAAATTTTTCGATGTTTAAAGGAGTTGACCAGTAATCTACTTGAAAAGTTTGGGGTCTCTAACTCTAAAACTGTGGAAGATAAAGGCTTTTGCGATTTGTGGGGTTGGGGTGGCTGGGGGCCTTCTGGTGGGCGTGGCCGTGATATCAAAGTTGCAATCTTTGGGGGAGCACACCATCTATATACCAAATTTGGCGACTCTTTATCTTATATTGTCGGAAATATACACGTGCTATTGATAGGAGCTGGAAAGTATATCCGTTTCTGCGAGCATGGTGCCGGGAGCGGGTGCGGCCAACAAATTTTTTTTTTTTGTAATATTTGGGGAAGCATACCTGCAATACATTTGCGAAATTTGGTGACTTTAGCTCATACGGATAGACGGACAAACGGATGGAAGGAGAGACGGACAGCAAGAGAGAACGAGTATAAAAACTAACACCAATTTTTAAAACTGTCAATATATTGTTTGGACAAATATTTTTCGGCTAATAATATAAAAAGAAATGTAACGAAAAAGTCATTTTAATATTTTGTATGGCCACCCTTGACTGCGTTTCTTTTTTATGTCAAAAATGTCAGGCATATTTATCCATTCTTCAAGGATGGCAGTTTTTATATCTGCTCGAGACTGGATTTCGTCTATTCCGCTTTTTCTGTAAAAAAAAAAATGGCCACACATCCTCGATTGGATTTAAGTCTGGACTTTGGGGACCAGTGTCCAATACTTTTCCGCAAATGGAAAGGAACCATATTCCTACCATGTGGACTTTATGTTTGAGGTCATTGTCCTCGTAAAGTTAAATTTTAGGTTTGCCGCCATTATAAAAACTGATTTTGGATGCACTGCTTGTAAGATGGGACTGAAAAATGTTCTTCTTGTATACCACTTATAAACAATAAACAATCAAAATAAAATATATACATATTTTTAGCAATTTGAGAAATTTTTTTTTTTGTATTAGAAATTGAAAAATATGAATTTTGTCCCATTACCAAACATTTAATTAAATATGCAGACCTTTGCATGTTATAAAGGGTCAAAAGCCAGGTAAGTTTAAATGCATGTAATAAAAGCACGCAGCTGAGTTCAGGGTATTTTCTAGTCGTGTGCTCCCGTCAGGTGTAATCTTAGTTATTAGGTCTTTAAATTTCATAATTATCATACTCTTAGCTTCATAGATCATCAAGAATTTATTTGTCTAGTGGCCCCAACCGCAATCGCTGAGTGTGTTAAAGTGTTAGTGTGTAGGTGTATCTTACTTGTTTAATGTGCACTTTCAATGTCGGATCGACCAGAACATTCGCCAAAATAAGTTTTATGCAAGTAAAATATTGTTTTCATCTATTCTTTATCCAGTTTTGAATCCTAATGGCTCACCACTGCTTAATAATAGCAATCCTGGCATGTCCAGCTCGCCCTGCAACACACATGGCGGGCAGCTCTGGAAAACGCGACTCACCAACATTAAGAACAGCTTTCTTGGCAGTCCGCGTTTTCATCGGAGGAAAATGCAGGGTATGTTAAGATTGTCTTTGATTTATAATATTTAAACTGATCGATATACATACATTTCAGTCACTGCTGATGAGGTTCATCTAACGCCCGAATCATCGCCAGAACTTACGAAACGCTCCTGGTTTGGCAACTTGATAACTACGGAAAAGGATGAGACATTTACCATATTGGTGAAGGGCAAACCTATTGCCACAGTCAAGGCGCATTTGATACATGCATTTCTATCCGTAAGCCCATACAAATTCTGATAAAAAAAACTTACCAGATGTTCTTAAAATTTTTTTTTGCTAGGATTTAAAAATTTATTTTAGTATATTCGTCCAAAATTCAAACATTTTTGTTACGATACCTTTTGATGTACACTTTACCCAACGAATATGACTAAGCCTGTATGAATGAGTAGATATTAAGCTAAAAGATTCAGCAAATCACCAGTTACGATGTACGAATTACCGATCCCGTGAAGCGCCAAACAACGAGTAGGGATTGGGTAAAGAAACTACGTGCACAGTTCTTATGTTTTCAAGACCGAGGATCCAAGTATAATAACACTTGGTAACAGACAAATTGTATTGTATTGTATGGTAACTAGAGCCATCTGTGAAATATAGAAATTTCCGATTTTTTAGGGCGGGCGCTGGAGGGCGTGGCTGGGATATCAAGGTCGCAATCTTTGGGGAAGGTTCCCAGCCCTCTCCAAATTTTGTGACTGGTTCTAAAAATGTGGGACACATTCACATTTTATCGGTTTGCAATTTGAGGTGTACCGACATGTTGTCGAATTGCCAGCCTTCCAGTGGGCTTGGCACAAAACTCTTAACCCTTTGTCTGAAGAGGATAACTACAAGAATATATCCGAAAGTTGCGTTCATCTGAACACGGCCGTCTGTCCGACAAATAGACAGCTTGACGGACATTGGACAAACCCAATTCACTTCGTGAAAAACCATAATCATCAATTCAGGTTAATGATAGCACCACACGGTGGCGATTCCGGGACCATTTTTTATCAAGGTTATAGCAGATGACCCTTACGAAGAAATAATTAAAACGCACCGTCTGGACTGGCAATTCTGGGTTATGTCGACGCTCGACTCAGAATGAATCGACATTACTGACTGGGTGTTTTACATGTGTGTGTGACCGAGACAAATAGTGTTCGCTTTTGCTTTTAAACAATAAGAGTGTGTACTTGTGCATATTTATATGTCCTTTTACAACTCAGCCATGCTGTGATTAAGATCCCGTGATCCTACTTTAAAAATGGCATATGATATGGTTGTCTTCTACTAACTTTTTTTTCGTACAGTAATTTTCATTTGGTGGTCTTATTTATGTATAAGTACATTTTTATTTTTAATTTATTTTCCTTGTTCTACCCAGTGTCTTATGTTTTGTGCACTCCACACACTTTGAAAGATTTGAAAGCCTTCAAAATTCATTAATAGGAACCTGTTATTTTGCAATATTTTTCCATTACGTAAGGATCTTTATTTTTGCCTTTCTTGCGACCCCTACTATACTGTCGAAGTTTGTGCTTGTAACTGAGTTTCCATGGCTTTTTTCTGAGTTCTTTTTTAATTTCTCGTACTACTTGCCGCATTTATTTCTTCTAGCCTTTCTCTCAACTCGTCTATAACTTCGCCTTGTTGTCCTACACCAAATAAGAGTGCTCAGTATTTTCTTAATGCTACGATGCATAGTGTTGTTCAATATATATTGAACTTTAGTTACGGAATCCCAGTGTATTTCTTCTTGTGTCTATGTTAGTTTGGATGTCATGGGTCCTAGATTTATATTTATTCGTTCGACTGTGGAGACCCTGTCTCAATTTTTAAATGCTTTAGGTTGGAATCCGAACGGAACTGTTCGAAATCGTTAGACGTGAAAAAACCCATAACAATAAAATGATATAAAATAATAGCCAGTGGTATAGTTTAACGTTATGCACTTTTATTGTCAACTAGCTGCAGCCAGCTGTGCATTAAGATAACACTCTTAAAACGGTTAAGCTTTTTCTTATCGCTGTTATCTATGCGTTCTCTCTTGTCGCTGACATTTGCTTATCAGTTTTTGGGTGATATGCAGCTTCAAAAGCATTGCGTTTTTAATTTAGAACTTGCTCTACTTCTTGTCGGCAGATGCAGTGCGCACCGCTGCTTTCTTTCGCGACAGCTAATAACAATGCTTTTTAGCTTCAACATCATCTACTGGCTATTGGCTACTGGTCCGCAATGATTAATGTGTATTATTTCCCTTTGGTATACTGTGATCAGATTGTCCTCAAAGCTGTTTGCGCCTACTTTTTGGATATTCGTGCATTTGCTCAAAGCATCTATGTACATGCTGCATTTGCTTCCAGCTTTCTGAACAAACTCGGACTTTCTTAAGTTTAAATATCATATATATATATATGATATATATCATATATATATATATATATTTATAATATATGATATGAATTATATATTGCAAGAAAATATTATTATATTTTATATATTACTAATGTGGTGTAATTATGCCTGTAAAAATCACGCATACAAACATATGAGCTTGCATGCCATTGGCTGGACGATCGAGCGTCCAACTTGCATTGACATCGACCAGCTTTGCTGAAGGCAGCCTGGCGACTGATTTCCTTGCCTGTGTCAGCAGCAGAGGCGCAACAACTTCGGAATTGAATCGTGTGGTTTTTCGAGAGCGAAAAGCCATTCGCGTGGTGCGGCGTTTGAAGAGCGAAAAGCCACTTGAAAAGCCACACCAGACATTTTTACTTACGTTCAAGTGTATGCGCGTTACTCATCTTAGTATTTATATTTTCTTTGGTTGAACTCAGTTTAACGTAAGAGTTAAATAAGCGCAATCTGTGACTATTTTAAATTGGTTTCCTTGCAAATAGATTTGGACTCTACGAAGTGTATATATTACCGCTAACGTCTCCAACTCGAAACTATGATATTTAGACTGTGTTTCTGTTGTTCATTTCCCATCCTCTTTCTTTTCAGTTAACATAGCCCTAATTCCAAGGAAACTTGCGTCGCAATTTAGCTCAGTCTCTTCTTTATAGTTAAAAAGGCTAAAATATGCGATAGAATTAGTTTTTTCTTAAGTATTAAAAAACATTCTAATACTTTTTCCTGTTCTGTTCTTGTTTAGAAGATTATAAAGTGGCTTGGCTAACATTGAAAAAAAAAACCATTAAATGCCTTCCTTTGTGATGAAAAACACTAAATATTTAATACGCGACTGTAGTAATTTTCATGTGTCCAAACATAGCTAAAGCTTATTTCGAACTTGTAGAAAATTCTTACAGTATGTTTCAATGTTAACTTTCGTTTTCGCTTGCAACAATGATATTATTCTAATCAAGTCCACAAAAATCTTGTTTACAGACCGTTGAAACACAGCTAACGCATTTTGTATACCCATGGGCATCCTTAGAAATTCATATTGACCCAAGAGGGTTACAAAAGATGTATACTTAACGCAATCTATACTGAAAAATACACAAGGAAATATCAATTTTTGAGGTTTTTTTTTATGACAGTAACGTTTTATTTACAAGTTTATCCAAAAGACCATCGATCAACGGTAATTGATAATTGCATTTTACTAACAGCTAGTTAAGTTACCGAAAATCAGTACATAATATCCAGTATTATTCCGCTATCCAAGTATTTATTTAACATTTTCTGGAGCTTGTCCTTTTTTGTATTTGGTAGTCGTCTAGTTGTCTATTAACTCATTTATTAAACTTCTTAATACATAGCACAAAGTTTTTTCAAATGTCAGCTTTTATTTAGGCCAAAATAAGAATTCAGAAGTAAAATTTCATTTGGTACACACGATTTTTTTACGAACGATATCGCGCTGCCCGAATGTATGCGATATTCTGTAGTAAAAATAATTTAGTTTTATTAACAAAATAAATTTAAAAACAGTTTACATAATTGTTGAGAGTCTGCACCCGTTTTCTTCGAGCATTGTGCAATGATATGCCCGATTTCGCAGCATGCCCAGCATGGGCTGGGAACCCTCTATTGTTTTTGGCAATCTTTAATAAAATGGGATCATTTTAGAGTTTCATTTCCGACAACTCATTTAGGTTATTGCTGGCTCCAGCACTGCTGATGTCCTCATGCAGGCAACTGCCGCTTCGGAAGGCATATATTTGCAAATGTCTGAAGCAATGTCTCCGGAATTATTTCCTCGATGATCTGCTGCAGAAGCTTATCGACGTCGACATTGGTGGCTAAGCTTGAATCATTTTCTCCTCGAAATAAATGCTAACATTTCCTCTGGATGCCATTAATGTGTTCAAACTTCAAACGATGCCGATCTGCCGATGAAATTTTTTCTCCAAACGCTATGATCAGCTGATCGCATAATTTTAAAAAGCTCAAACATAGAGCTGAAAATATATTGATGTTTGTTCCATTGATTATTTTAACATGATTTATTTTTTTTTCCTGTCCGCTGCTGCTCTGTAGGTTCGGGTGTAAAGCCGCAATTATCGATATATCGAAATTATATTATCAATGCATCAAAATTTTTGAGAAATTAAAAAAAACGTAGGAAGATGTTAAAAATTAAATAAATTCAATGCCTTATATTGAAACAAGTAAGAACGTTACAGTCGAGCGTTATCGACTGCGTTATATTCGTTCTCGGTTTTAACAATTATTGTTATTTTAAACAATTCGGTTTTTAGAAATTTTAAATTTTCCATAATTTAAAGGAAGTGACAAGTAATCTACTTGAAAAATCTCTACCTCTAAAACAGTGAAAAATATCAGCTTTCGGTATTTGTGTGGTCGCAATCTTTGGGGGAGATCACCAGCCATCTATGTACATACATACCATGTTTGGCGAACATAGCTTTGAAATTTTGGATTTTATCTATTTGCGATTTTAGGTGTTATCGGTTTGGCGCGCCCTCAGTAGGCGCATCGCAAAACCCACAAACTTTTTCTGACACACGAGAATATATCAAAAATTTCAAGTCTATAGCTTTAATAGCGGCGAAAAAAATTTCGTTCATACGGACAGACGGACATTGCACAAAACCAATATACTCTATTTATTTCGTGAACGAGTATAAAAATCAGCTAGATTTCATATCCAAATGTATTTAAAGTAAAGTAATAAAACAGGACTTCATTTCTTAAAATTAATCAAATGCTTTTATAACAAGTGAGAAAGCTCTATTCGGGGCAAATGCATGCCGCTCACTTTACTCGTTAGTTGCGCGTGCCCCCATAATGGAAACTAAATCCTTGTTTTCTTCTAAACTAAATGTATGATCGTTAAAAATGAACTTTTCAGGACTTATTAAGAGCATCAAAATGGATGTACAAACCAATTTGCAGGTCTGTGGTATTTGAGTTGCGGTGTTTATGGTTTTATCGATATTGGGGGTGATTGTGGGGAGGTATCATAAATCCGGAGGTATCAAAATGTGCGTCTGGTTTACAAAAACATAACGTACTTATTTGATTGACAGTCTTCGAGATATTGTAAGGAAAAGAACGGAACAAGTTATATAAAAAAAAAAGGTAAACTTATTCTGCGTATGATATTTACGAACTGAATGAGCCCAATATCAGCTTTCTAGCTTTTTAAGAGATCGCTGCGTTCGTAGAGACGGACAGACAGACGCAAGCACGACGCAAGCAGCGCATATATATTGATACATGTGGTGATATTCAAAATCCGAAATAGCTATAAATACATACACAAAATCACACATACATACGAACGACACTTGATGAGTATTGAAATTTAAAAAATTAAAAAAAAAGTTATAATACCAAAATAAAAAAATTGGTGAATTGGTATTTGATTGGTATATCGAAAACTTTGCTCATACATATTTTGCTTGTCGCTTTTTGCACACTACGTTGCGCTGTCCGCTGTGAATTATGTAAAATTGCAAGGGGGTTAAAAGGTGTGTAATGTACTTGTTAGTCGGGTACTCCCAACTAGAGAAATCTTGTGTGTTTGAATGTATACCAGTATCTGAGCCACAGCAAGAAACAACTTTTACAAAATCAGTATGCTTTTTCACTTTGTGTTTCGTTTCTCGTTTGACTATTATGACAATATTTCGAAATTCACAGATGGCAGAATTATCCCATAGTGTGGTATCACCCACATCATTCCGCGTGGAATATAAACGTAATGGAAACGGATCTGTTATGTTTCAACGTCATGTAAAATTTCAGGTGCGTAGTAAGCTTACATGTATCATCCGGCATGTTCATAATTAATATAATATATTTTGTGGAATAGGTTGACATTAGCCCCATATGTAAGCAAGGTGATATTGCGGATATGCTCTTCGCTTTAACGTTTACACTGCTATCAGGTGGGTTACACCAAAAAAATTTTTTTTGACAGCTTACATATAATTATCCACATATTTATATTTCATAGGCAACATTCGGCGCTTTCGTCGTATTTGTGAGCACATACAGTCCCAGGTCTGTTCAAAACGTTTTCCGGGTCCAAGCAGCCCACCAGCAGTAGCCTCTGTTACCCAAGCAGTCTCAGAGAGTTCCTCATGTGGCTCCGTGTCGAGCGAACGGTTATCCCATAAACGGCAAGTGGTAAGTTGTACCAAAGTTAATATATTTTTTTATGCAAAATAGTTTTTATACTGTTTTTGGTTGTATCAATTTTATGTATGGCTCTTGATGGGCGCAACTAAAAAAAACTTTTATACACACATATATATAAATGACTTGTCGGCGAGTGCCGAATTGAGCGCATTATATTTTACGCTCATTAAGTTGTGGGACCACAAGGACACTGATCTTGATTTTGTTCATAAATTTGTGTAAATCAATCTGCTTTTAGCATTTCATTATTTGGAGTTACCCATATTAGAGAAAGAGAAATATTACTGAAGGGTAATAATGTGCGACATAAATGCTTATTTTAGTTGATTTTATTAGTGGACAAACTTAGACAAAATTAATAGCTTAGCGTCTATTTGTGTGCCGATGCCGATCGATGCTTATTATCTTATCTTGTGGCACTCGCCCAGAAAACTTGCCGCCGATGTTTAACAATGAATTATTGCAACCGAAGGCGCGTTTACGCCACAGGGCTCCGCCGCTAGGTAAGAACCTATCGGTATCGGGATGAAAACCGGACGAATCTATCTGATCTCGTCGTAGTTGTGGTGTTGCGCGCAGGCTTCGGTGAGAAGGTTTAGTCGGAGATGCTATCGTTATGTTAGGATTTTATGCTGTGGTGGACGATAGCAAAGTTTTATCTACGTATGTTTTAAACGATCAATTAGGATGGTCGCGTCTCGATTCTTCATTCGGATTTTAAAGAACTTCTTCTGTTTGTCCAAACCCTCATATGGGTTCTCGCAAGCAGTCGATACGCACAAACACCTGTGTTGCGTTGCTCAGTTTTGGCTAGAGGAAGGCTGTGTGCCATGGCTGTGCGTACTCTTGGGCCTGAGAGATAACATCCTGTATCGCAGTTCCTTTATGAAATCAGTCTCATTTGGAGGATTGTCATTGGACGTAAAAAATTCACCAGAAATGCGTAGTTGGGAGGCGAAAAATTTTTCTGCTGGGATTGCTCCTAAGTCTTCTTTCTATATGGCGCGTAATCCAAGGAAGACCCGTGGTAACGTCGTACCAACTGTTGGTCAAGTGACACTTTAAGGCGGCCTTTAGTGTGCGATGCCAGCGTTCTACCAAGCTTGTGGATGGTATGCTGTCATACGCATGTGTTTAATGAACTGTCGAACTGATGTGCTGTGGAACCTCAACTATTTAACAATGCAGGGGCCACATGACATGTCATCTTGAAAAACGTATCGATTTCAACGTGAGATTGGTAATGGCCCAATGACATCGATATTTATATGGCCGAAACGATGATCAATTGGACCGTAGCTCCCCGCTTTAGATTTGTTACGTTGTTGAATCTTACATCGCTGGCATTGCGTATGCACAAATTGTTGATGTCCTTTGCCATAGACGGCCAAACAAATCGATCAGAAATTAGTCATTGCGTCGCTCTGCGACCTGTGTGAGCCAAGTCGTGTAATTTTTGCATTATCTTCGTGCGTAAAGGCCCCCGAATAAACGGACGAATTTTGTTCTCGTTGACATCACAGCAGAGCATTAATGAAGTTTAGTAGAGTAACCTTTTTTAGATGCAATGAAGTTTCCGCGTTATTGAGCAGATCCTGTAATTCTGGATCTTCTTCATGGGCCACTGCAATGACCTCGTAATCAAGTAAGTCTACAACTTAGTTGTATTTTCCAGATACATGTCTGATGTCTGTTGTGAATTGGCTAATGAAATCCAACTGATTGCCTCATCTTGGCGGTGTCTTGTCCAGTTTTTGTGAAAATGCGTAGATAGTGGCTTGTGATTTTTATGTACCATAATTTGCCGCTCTTCCAAAATGTATTGAAAGTGTTGCATAGCGAGGTTTGCTCTGGGTTTAGCTTTTTTGAAAAGAATCTTAACGGTTGGAGTTTGCCATCGACGAGTTGGTGTGCAACAGCGCGAACAGCGCTATCTGAAGCATCCGTGCTTAAGGAGAGTATTGTTGTCGGGGGTGGCAAGTTGATCCTTACATGTTTGAAAGGCGTGTAACGCATCCTCAGTTCACTCCACTGGAGTATTGTCAAGTATTGTCATTTTTATACCCTGAACCCATTGAAAATCAGATCAAGTTTATTTCAAAAGATCGATAAGTCTTTCCGTTTTCTTATCGATATTTATCGCTTTTTTGACCCAGTTTTTTAAGTATAACTCCTAAAAGTATAACTTCTAAACGCTAGAGCCACCAAATTTATTTTAATATGTTCGCACAAAGCATATTTCAGGTTTTGGATACCTACCCCCGATCGCCCCCAGTATTGATAAAACCATACAAACCGCAAATCAAATACTACAGTGTTGCAAATTGGTTTGCACATATGTGTTGATGCACCTAAGCAGTCCTGAAAATTTCATAACGATCATACATTTAGTTTACAAGTAAATCAAGAATCTCTTTTCCGTAGTGGAGCCCAAATTGAAGCACAAGCAACTTCTGTGTTTATGTGCAAGCATGCATACAAATGAAAAATTTTGTCTTGCGTTTTTCTTGGAATTTTATTCTGTATAGTAAAACTGAATTTTATCACAACAATACCAATCGAAGGAGTGGTGTAGCAGTTAGGAGTTGTGCAACTGAAGTAAGAGGGTGCGGGTTCGAATCCCGCGTGGGAAAGTGTGGAATTTATATATTCTTTTTTTAATTATCAACAATTATTATTAATATTTATCGTTTTTATAACAAAAGCAGAATTTGGTTAGCGTTTCCTTGAAAATGGGAGCGTGGTGCAGTCGATAAGAGTCGTGCAACTGAAGCTGTGAGTCGTAGGTTCGATTCCCGGAGTGGTATATTTTATTTTTCATTGGTAATTGCCAATTAAATTTTTTGTTGTTGTAATTTTTAACGACCTCAATACTCATTAAGGGCCAAGAGTTTGTGTGTATGTGCTAAATGCTGGGTTCAGGTAGTGAGTATTTCATCGTTGTATACAAATTCCAGGCCACGTAACACGTTGTGAATAAACCGTTGAAAAATCTGGGCAGCGTTGCGCAGATCGAACGTCATGTAGCAAAATTCGAACAACCCGAGTAGTTATCCCCGTCATTGGCTTGACTCAATCTCCACAAGGCCTCTAGTCGTTATTTGATTTACCCTCATGTGTAGCGGACCTGCCCAATTGCTGCTGGAGGAACGACAGATACCTCGTTCCACCATGTAGGCAAATTCCTTATTAGCGGCAGCAAGCTTGTTTTCAGTGACGTGCGTTGTGAGCTGTTTGAACTCGTTGAGCATGCTAGAAACCTCATTATTGATTATATGCGATACTATTGTAACGTCACACAATTTTGTAGCGGCTCCTTGCACTTGTAGTGACGTTTTGGTGTTCGGTGTTTGTCCTTTTACGGCGACCAGCAGATCTGAGCCAATGATCGGAACAGCGACGTCCGCCAAGATTAACGTACAGACAAAATCACGTGAAAGCTTGAGGCGTTTTTCCCCGACGGTGTGGGTATGCGGAGTTGGAGAGGATTAGATCTGTTGAGTTTATCTTTTGGTTGTGCCGGTAGCACTGAAACGTTAGCTCCCGTGTCGATCAGAAATTTTTATTGGGTGCCCTTGTCGAAAATTGTTATGCGTGCCACATGTCATGTATATTTATCTTCTGTTCCGATGGGCGACGAAACAGAAGAGCGTCTTAATTTTTTGTAGCGGTGTTATAGGAGCAGGGCTGCTTCCATTTTTTTGCTTGCTCCCGAACTTTACATGATATCAGCATATAGAGGTGTCAAATTGGCGATTATTGCGTCCTGATGAACGGAACCGAGAACAGATGCGCTTCTCTAGGCTGTCCAGTCTATTGTTAGTTATTTGCCAAATGGAATTGGATGGTGATGGTTCTGCGATTGACGCCATATTGGCAAGATTGAATTCCCCAACTTCAAGGATTTAGTCGAGGAGTTTTGCCAAGCCTTGCAGGTCATCGTTTCAGGCTTGTAAAATGGCTTGTGCATGTAGAGACTTCAAAAAATCGTCGCTAATGCAATATTTTCCAAGACCACGAAGCTCGTTGAGAAGTTGCGTTGAGTGTCGGTCTCCCAAGTCAATGTCCGAAAGGAGTTTTAGATTTTTTTTCTCGCCCTTGCAGAAACACTCAAGAATATTGCGTTTGACATTACCGTGCATATCATCTGTGGGTGGATTGAGCACTGCGCAAAGACGTTTGATTCCATGGAAGCCACAACTGTGTAACACTTCGTCTGATCGGCAGGGATTCCTGTGATGTAAAATTGTGATTCGATCTGTGCAAACCAAATCGGCCCAGAATGTCTTTTACAGACAAGTGGTTGACTGCAGTTTTTGAATCCCTAGGCAACGATTGAGCTGATGTGAAGCTAGCTGTTTGTGCGGACCCAATGATTGTGTCGTCAAGTTCAAAATACATTGCGAAACTATTGCGTGGAGTTTACAAATTAAAAAATGGACGTACGGTTGTATGTGTAAGCGGTGGCAGAACAAATTTTGCGACTTAGGCTTATTTGTCGTGTATTCACGTCGGGGTCACCAATTACCGCAGTGATTGGAAAGAGAAATATTACTGAAGGGTAATAATGTGCGACATAAATGCTTATTTTAGTTGATTTTATTAGCAAACAAACTTAAAAAAAATTAATAGCTTAGCGCCTATTTGCGTGCCGATGCCGATCGATGCTTTTATCTTCTCTTGTGGCACTCACCCAGAAAACTTGCAGCCGATATTTTCCGATAAGTTATTGCAACCGAAGGCGCATTTACTCCACATATTGTATATGGATTTATCACTAAATGCTACATTCTCTCTAAATGAGTCAGGCTTATTTACATGAAGTTCTGCGAATTTAAACTTTTTTTAAACCCTATCAGGACGTCTGTCTATCTGTCTGTTTGCAGCGTTAATTTACTAAGAAATGCGAATAACCCAAAGATGTAGGAATAATTTTTATGCGTCTTTTTGAGTAATTTTTATACCCTGAACCCATTGAAAATGGGTAAAAAGGGTATAATGGTTTTGTGCAAATGTATGTAACAGGCAGAAGGAAGCATCTCCGACCCCAT
>SCDS01001081.1:0-31888 GCA_004149465.1 Drosophila nigromelanica | reverse complement strand
CTCGTACGGATCGGGACTATCGATTGGCATTCAAAAATCCACATTCTAAATTTTGACCATTTTTGACAAAAATCACAAGGGGTAACATCACAATTTTTGACAAAATTGCGAAAATTTTAAAATCGAAATTTTTAATGGCTATCGATTCTATAGATTTTTACGGGTTTAAAGAGGTGTATCTTTCCGGGATCGGGCTATAATTGGCCGAGATATAGTCATTTAAAGTGTTTTATAGATAAAAAAACTCATTATTATGAGCATGTGCTCATATTTTCGACTGATATACTTTTTTAGACTCGCGAAAATTTTAAAATCTAAACATTTGAATGTCAGGCAAATAAGGCTGTAACTCCGAAGACTTAAAGATTTAATAGACTTTTTACAGCTTTTCCTAAAAAGTAAAATCCGTCGTTAATCCTGTTTGCAACACAAAAAGTTCACTGACCTTGGCCTCTCAAAAGGTACTTTAAATCTTGTTTATGCCCCTCTAACTGCAACATCTCATTATGCAAACATGTCAGCTCAGCTGCAGTTGCTGTACTTCTCTCTCTCTCTCTCTCTCTCTCTCATCACCCCACCCCACACACTCACCCCCCTTCGGCAGCCTTCTCGTCACCTTGGCTGACACTTTGGTTGACATTTAGCGCTGCTCTTGCCGCATATTAAAACGCATCGAAATGCATCGCAAACTTTGCAGCTGCTAAGAAACTCCGGAAAACTGTTCCAGTTGTTGCTTAAAGTTTACGACAAAGCTTCAGTTCGGCTGCTCAGCGCAGGCTAGCTGAGCCGGGTGGGGGGTGTAAAGAGTTTCTGTTAAGCTGTCAACATGTTTTGAGTAAACTGTTACAGTTTGTCGTGGAGTTAAATATTTGCGCCTTGTTTTATATGCAGCTGGCATTCTGGCGAAAGTTAAATTGAACTCTGCTTGAATTTGCCAGAGTTAACTATTTGAAGATTGTGATTTGAGATTTTATTTAGCTATTTGCCTAAGCATATCTAAATTCAATTTATATTGACAAGTACTCTACTTATCTTATATTATCCATATGAAAATATTTATTATAGATAAATCAATCATTATTTTTAAATTTTGTAATGTCTTCTTTTAAATTTAAAAAGTCTATCAAAAAAATTCCAATACATAATCTTTGTTATACAACTATATGGACATCTTTTTGCTTTACGAACTGAATTTGATTCGATTTGATAAAGAGTTTATAGGATAGAATAATTTTATTTACATTTAAATTGTAAATAAATTGAATTTAAATTTATCAAAAAACGCCAGCATTTCAAAATGTGTTTTATTTTGCTGTTATTTTTTTGTATGATAGTAATTGAATTTTTAATTGTTTTTGAAACATTTGATTTTCAAATTAGTTTTTTTTGTAGTGTATTCCAACTGTTGTATTTAGTGTCAATACAATTTTATTCCATATAAAAATATAAATTTGAATAGAGCTTTGCTCGCTATTCGAATTAAGATAGAGTTAAGGATTTACATATCCGTTGTTTGAAAAATATTCCCATCAGCCTACTATATTTTGGTAACGCGAACTTCCCATGAGGAACTCCTCTACTAAATAACACAAAAAGTCTGATTAAAGACCTTTAATTTATAGCTTACAATATTAAAAGTACTCTATTTATACTATAGATACTATCAATTTGTAGTTAACTTTTGCTTTTCATGACAACACTTGTCAAATTTAAGTTGCAAGTTGCATTGCGAAATTCGTAAATGATATTTGTAGACACGAGGCAACCGCAGGTGAGCTGCAGGTGGGGGAGCTGCTGGGAAACCGTTGTCAAGGCAAAAACGTCAGCGCTGAGCAAAAGGAAATGTCAGCGCGGTTTGGCAGCCGCAAGTTGTGGACGGGCTGTGGGTTAAGAGACAACGAGATGGCGACAGGTGTTGCCTGTCAGCTGCATGTAAAAAGCCAGCGTGCCTTTCAGCCTGCCTTATTCCCACAGGAAGCTGTCAGCTCGCCTGCCCCCGCACCTAACCGCGCCCCCCCCCTCCCCTGTTTCCCTTGCCAAATGGTGTCAAGTTAATCAGCGCGCGACAGTTCGCTTCCTTTTTATTTTACTGTGTGGTTTGTGCAGCTTTTTAGCTTTTGAAAAGCAAAAAATTTCACGCCTGCCACACGGACAAAACTTTGCCATAGAAACCGTTAATAAGGTGTACAAAGAAAATAAACGAAAAAAACCAAAAAATAAAGGGGAAACAGCGAGCAAAGCAAAAAGAAAAACAAAAGTGCTTCATAAAAATGGCGGCTGTTTGTTTAGCTGCTCGGCACTGCATGCCGCCCATCCGCTCAACACTTTTATTTGCCAAGGTTTTTGCTGCTTTGCTGCTCTTGGCCATGACTTTGCCATTGCCAGTGAGGTTGAGTAGCCAGCGACAACAACAACAACAACAGCAATTGAAGCAATAGCAGCAACAATTTTTTTTGTTGTTGTATTTTTGGTTGCTTTTTGCAGCTCAAATGAAAATCTCGAATGAAGCTTTTAAGTAAGAGGCTTCAGTTGGCCCTCACTCACACACTCAAACACCCACACACACACACACACACACACATGTGCAATAATTCACACTGCTCTTGTGTGGCATTGGCAACAGCGAAACGCTTTTAAGCGTTGTCTTTTTTATACCCTAGCAGAGGCTATTGCAATTTTGTCACGAAATAGACTTCTCATACCCTGTAAATTATATGTGTTCTTGGTTAATATCAATAACAGCGCTATTTTTGTTTCCCCAACAAATTCTAAGCCAAAAAATGATCAATATCGTTCAAAAAATCAGTTTTTCCATAATAAACAGTTTTTGTTTTCCAAAATATACCAGTTAAATTTGGCAATTGAGAGCTTTTCTGTACTCCCAACTAGTGATGTTAATCCGAAATAAAAATCGATTTTATTAAAAAATCGTGTATCGATTAATAGCATAAACCTTATCGAGTTAAAATTCGAAAAATCGCTGTTGATAACATCGATACATCGATGTTTCGATTTTGCAAGAATCGATCGATGTACATCGTAAAATAGAAAATCCACTTAAAATCTGAAAAAACCGTGAATTCGACCAACAGCAATTTCTAAATACAATATATTACTCTCTCTCTCTCTCTCTCTGAAACAATTGGTCAAAAACTATGTTTTTTGTGTGCAAACACTATCGAAACAAAGTTGACGTCTTCTGTATGGCTGCAAGGGTATTTAAATTTCGGTATACCGCAGAAAACTGTCATTTGGTTTTATTCATTTTTTGCCTTGGTCCACCTGCTGCGCGGTGCGCTCCCTCAGGCTTAAACAGCCGCTGATGCTGATGCTGCTGCTGATGTTGTTGCTGCTGTTGTTGCTGCTTCCTCAGCGTTGACATTTTCATTCATCGTCTTGGCAACCGTAATTAAAATCGTTTTAATTTACTTTTCCAGCACAAACACACGCACACACAACACATATGCAAGCTGTAACTCTCATACACACACACACACCCGCGCACACACACGCACTCACTTGAGTCGAGTTGAAAGTGTAGCATACTTATCTGGGCTCCGCTGCCTGCTTTATGTTTATCGACTTTTGTTAGACGCGCTGTTGTTGTCGTTGTTGCTGTTATTATTTCAGTCTTTGCCTGTCGGCGCTGCGTTATCCCCTATCCCCTATACCCACCATATCCTTTTCTTCCGCCTTTCGCCCTGCTCATTATGTGGGCGTGCAAATTGCTGCATATTCATTTACCGTTATCTCGCACTCGTCAAGTGAAACATATACAAGATACCCCAACAGCAACAGCAACAACAACAGCTGCTGCCGGAGCCCTCTTTTCTAACAGTATCTTGGCAACACCCAACCCAACCCACCCCACCTGCGCCTCTTAATAACATAAACTTCTTTGGCTCTCAGCGCAAGAAGCCCAAGTTGAGTTAATGAAGAATTTCCATGACGATGTCGCTGCCTGCCTGGCATTCCCCAAGCAAGTCCTAGGCTAAGTATCCTTTTTTGATAAGACGGCTGCCCACCTGTCCGGACTACAGCTCATTATGTTGTTGTTGTTGTTGTTGTTATTATTGTTGTTGCTGTTGCTGTGGCAACATACGTAGCACGTCTACAAATTTCAAGCGGGAGTCAAGTGCGCATCAAATGATTGCCGATAAGATTTGATCTTTGTTTGCTTACCGCCCCCCTTCTCCTTTCAGCCTCAGCGCGGCTCCTTTTTGGCACTCTCGAGTGGGTAATTCTCGAGCATTGACTGGCTGCTCATTCGCCTGCCAAAAGGATTTGCTTTGCGGATTCACCTCTGGCATTTTAATGAAAATTTCAACTCAGCCTCTGCCGCTAAGCAGCTTAAAATTGCCAAATGTTTGCCAGTATGTCTGTCTGTCTGTTTTTCTATACGTATCTTCATATGGGTAAAGTACAGTGAAATCTCTACGAATGAAGAGGGAGAACCTGTGCAAAACTGTCCAAATTTAACTTTTTGTTTTAAATAGATTGTCTTGCAATTGATGTTCATAAATATTTACTATACATAAATACTTTATATATATTTTATGCAAAAGTTTTAAAAAATTTTTTTCAATAGGTTTCAGGTATAACAAAAAAATAAAAAACGAAAATTTCCTTTGGGTTTTTTTTAATCAGAAGCAAATTATTTTTGAGCAATTTCTATAAATTTAAAAATGAGTACAATATATACTATGATACACCTTTATAATATACTATGATACACATTTAAAATACATACAAATATATTTATAATTTAAATTAAAAAAAAAACAATAAGTTTTCGTATTTTGTATCTTTTCAAGCTGTAGCGACCGTTCCATAGAGCGTTCACTGTATTTTTTATCAATATCTATTTCTGCAGCTAAGCACACATCAAATATCGCTAGCAACATGTTTACGCAACATGGCGTGTTGCTGGCAACATTTGAGCCTAACAGCCATACAGCCGCACAGCCTCCGAAAGGCACACGCACACACACAAACACACACACACACCTGCGCGCGGGCTGTGTCTGTGTGAGTTACACCCACACACGGAAAATAATTCGCACCAGGCGCGCAGCAACTAACGCAGAATGCGGCACAGCGACAGCAGAAAACGAAGCACGCATTGCACACACACACACACACACACACACACACACACACAAACACAGAGCAGCGCATATCAACAAACACACACTCAAAAACAGGCTCTATGATACGCGCGCGCACACACACAAGTGCGCACATACACACAAACAGCAAGAAACAGGCAAACAAAATCGTACTGCAAGCGCCCAAAAAAAGATGCTGAGCGAAATAAGGCAATTTTTTTTTGGAGTGCAGGGAAGGGAAAGAGGGGAACTCGCACGATGCTAAACAACAACAACAGAAACAAAGAGACACACAAACACACACACACACACACACACACACACACACACACACACACACACACACTCGCATACACAAGCATTCAGCAAGAGGCGGACATTGAAACAGTTTTGTTTTTTGGTTTCGAGCTTTTGTTACGCGCTGCCTGCAGTTGCCGCAAAGAAGAAGCAGCAGCTGGCTGGCAAATGTGTGGACTGTGGGCGGGGGGTTGTTGGGGGCTGTTATTACGAGAGTTGTCTGTTAATTTTGCAACTTTTTGGCGCGCATAATAAAGTTGATATGGCGGGACACTTTGAATATTTTTCGTGTTATGCCAAAAACCCCAAAAAGTAGGCAACGAGTTTTCTTTACAGCAGCGCAATTATGTTGTCTGTGTGTGTGTGTATATGTGTGTTGATAAATAGGTATGTGTGTGTGTGTGCGAGTGTGCCAACAGACAATGTAATGAATGCGGCAGCAGCAAGAAGTAGTCTGGCCTTTTTTTGTTTTTAGCTTGAAAAGCGTGTCAAATAACTAGAACAGGGGAGCGCAAAATGGGGGTCGGTTGTGGTAGGAGGAGGGGGAGGGTTGACAGTGCGCATATGTCTGCCTAAGCGCTACCATAAAACAAATGAGCTTTCAACATGAGTTTGTCATTTGTTGCCTGATGCTGGCCTCAAAGTAAATATTTAAAGCAGCAATTTATGAAAGCAAGCAACGAGTAAATTAAAAGCAACGAGAGGCAAAAGAGAGGCAGTAGAACAGTCAAATGCATTAACTATGCACAAAGTTCGTTAATTAAAAGGAAAACCAATGTGTGTAAGCGACAGAACAACGAGTAAACGAAAACCAGCGAGAGCGAGTAAAAGAAACGAGAGCAAAAGATCAACGAGAAACTTAAACTTTGCACAAACTTTTATAAAGTTTAATTAATGATAGTAAGCAAGCATGCACTAAAAAAAATAGATTTAGGAAAGATAACCAATGAGTAGAAATAAAACGAAAAGAACGAATAAAAGAACAAGAGCGAAATCTTATAAAGCATGAAATATGAAATCAGTTTAATTAATTACAATGAAAGCAATGCATGAAGAAGCTAAAAACCAATTCATTAAAGTAACGAATAGAGAGCAAAACGAACGAGAGCGAAAGGATGCAAGCAGAAAAATGAGAGCCGTAAACTATGCGTCAAGATTCGTGGATGACAATGAAAACAATGCATAAAAGAGACAAAGCCGGAGATAAAGATGGGCGAAGGTTGGCGATGGAACAATAGTCTACGGCCATAAAATGCAAAATGTAATACAAAGTGAAAGGTCTAAGGATCTGGCGAGTGTGCGCTGCAATGCAATTCGCAACACGTAGCCCGACTGCCGGAGACGGTTTTTATGGTCACAGTAATTAATGCATACCTCAAGGCTATTAAGGACAGTCTGCAGAGGACGAACAAAAACAAAAAACAAGATAAATGAAAAATCGACCGAATAGAGACAATAAAAGCAGCAGCCAGCGATAAAATAGTTAAAATGCAGGACTGGCTCGGGTTGGGTTGATGTCTAGATAGACAGTTTGGCTTTATAGAGACATAGTGTAAATTCAAGGACTCGTCTAATATCTATGTAAAATAGTGTCCTGTGTTGTTTAAGGCTCTCAAAGAGTTTTTCATCACACAAAAGTTGTTGGCTTAAAGGGTTGGGCCAAGAGTTATGCATTTGTTTTAAAATGCTTTTGCATAAAACAAAAATAAATTGCCTTTTATTTTTAGTGGCAACTGCCAAAAAGTCAACTCGGTCTTGAGGTCTTATGTCCTGATCTCCCCGCAGCCCCCGCTGGACTAACAAACGAACTTTTCGACTATTTGTATTCGTATTCGTTTCCTCACGGACTGACTTATGCACTTTGAATGCAGTTGAGTTGCCAACTATGTATCTCTCTAAATCTCCCCTGGCTCCCACTCTCAATCTCGCCCGCCCTTTCTCTCGCTTTCTCCTCTGTCTATCGTGTCAGCTCTTTGCATGTCTTTTGGGTGCAAAGTAAAAAAAATAACAGGAAACAAATGTAACAACAAATTTAAGTCACATTTTTGTTGCGGCTCCGCACTGACATGTGAGAGGCGTGCGTTGCACAGTATGCTATCGTTTTTATACTCTGTTTCCTGTAAAGGGTATATTGGATTTCAGTCATTTAACATTTATATATTGTATAATATATAAACCAGAGTTTTATATGCCAACTACTTGACTGACCTTTTTTGGTTTGTTTCCAACGTTTCAAATTTGAAATCCACAAAAAAACATTTTTTCGAAAAGAATTAAAGCTCTAAATTTCCTGTCATTATATAATGGAATTTTATGATCCGTCTAACAAAATAACCTTTTAGTATTTTGAACACTCACATTTTTCCTTTTCACTCTGTTTAATAGTTCTCTAATACATTTATTTATTTTATTTTAATTAAGAGGGTATCTGGCCGTTGGTAGCTTCTAACTACGAACTTCTTACTCTATTTTTTTCATTCACTCGTCCTGTTTCATTGTCCTTCACGCCTCGCTGCGACCGTCTGAACTTTTGTTACAACTGACACTGCACAGCTCTTGTTACAGTTGTTGTTGTTGTTGTTTTTGTTGTGTCAGAGGGTGTTCGTTTGTGTGTAAGTATGTGTGTGTGTGTGTGTGTTGCCTGCCTGTTCCACTTGACGCACGGCAGCTCAACCACAGCGGGTTGGCCGCAGTGTGAAGTTCTTCATAATACTCTCTAATTCATGGGCATTAATCTATGGTCCAAGTTTAGGCCGCACACACACACACACACACACACATACAAACACACACTCAACCACACACCTGATGGACTTTGTTTTTCATTTGATTGCCGTTTCAGTTAGTCGGTTTGGCATTCATACGGCTCGTCGCGCTGGCACTTAAGTAATTTTAACTTTGCAAACAGCACACACACACACAAATAAATACACCCACACCCACACACACGCACGCAGAGCAAATGTCAAAGTAGTTGTTAACATTTCCGCTTGCTATTTTCCATTCTCTGTTTTCGCTTTTCTTTTGGTCTCGTTTGTTGCGGCTGCTGCGCTCAGCAACAAATGAAAACTTTGCCCGGCCAAAAATTGTAAGCCACAAGCAGCAAATGCAGTCAAGCAAAGCTGGCCAAAAGTTGCTTTGCCACCAACGCTCGACACTTTTAAATTACTGACTTAATTATAAAACATGAAAGAAGTCGAAGTTGAAGCAGCAGCAACCGCTTTTTCAGTTCTCCCCACCGCCTGCAGTTGCACTTGCGCGTAATTTACATAAATAACTTGAGGGGGATGGTTGGGAAAGAGGAGTTCGGGGGCGGGGGGTAGCTTACACGAAGGTTACAAATCGCCACAGCCATAAAGCTGCTTAACTGCCATTTAAACGCTCGAGTTCAGCTAAAAAGCGGGTCAAATGCAGCAACTGCTTTTAGCCACAATTGCCAGCAGTTGCCAATTGTTGACTCTGACATCAACTTCAATTGTGGAAAACTCGACTTGGCTTGAATCTGTTGCTTGGCTGAGTACACGAGTTTTCCTTTTTTGTGTTTTTTTTTTTTTGTTTTTTTGACTTGCTGTCAGCGCATGTTGACAAGTGCAACAGCCGCCAGCTGCAACTGCATTTCCCCTTTACTGCAGTTGCTCATTGGTGTCAGCACACACTTCACATTCACAAGGTCCACAGGCGTTCTGACTTCTGCTTCTGCTTCTGCTGAGGTTCTTGAGGCTCTCCGAGCTGCCTGTGCCCCATGTGCAGCTGACATTTTTCCACATTTTCCCATATATACATACATATAGATATATATCAAGTACAACTACTGCATTTACACTGCACCAAAAAAGACAACGAGCAACAAGGATTCGGCAAAAATAAGTGAGAAGTAATTTATACAATCATATTTGTATAAGTAATTGATTTTTATAAATTATTTTCATCAATGTCTTGCATTATCCGTAATTAAACAAATTTAAATGTTTTTGGAATCAGTCAAAAATTATTATTAGAAAATTTGCGTAGCTTTTAATTCGACTGAATCCAATTCTAAAGGAAATTGTTCTTGATTTAAATTCAAATTATGCTACTCAGAATTTAGTTTATAAATTAAAGTCAAGAATAACAACAAATAAAATTTAAATACCTCACTGAATCGTGAATAGATTATTTTCTTTAAAATGTTTCCCGAAGTTCGATAAGAATTTACGTATTTTAAAAAAGTTTTACTCGATTTAGGAAAGTTTAGCATAGTATATATATAGTATAGTATATATAGTATATATTTTAAAGCTGACTTTTAATATATATATATAACATTGTTCAATAATTTTTTTCATTTAAATTTTTATTTATTTATCTAAAAGAGCTTTGTTTATTTGATTTTAGTCTGGGCTTAACACTTGAAAGGTTATATTTTAAATATAATTTATTCCAGCTATTTTTTTTTCAGTGTACTACATGTAGAGCAGCGCCTGGTTGCGGGCTAGGCGACTGCAACTGAGCGTTGCCAAAACATTGACTTTGACTTGTGCTGTGTTAATATTCAAGCTGCTCGCTTGCCGGCTGCGTATCCTGCATATTCTGCGTACTTCTCACACAGCTTATACCGTTAACCAACGACTAACTAATACCATCAAATACTTAAAGCCCAACCAAAAATGCCCCGCAGAACTTTACGCTTTTGCATGGCCGGTTTTAACTTAATATTTCTCGGCTCAACTTATGTTAACGTGGCCTAACCAAAAAAAAAAAAAAAAACAGGAATCCCTTTATAAATATTTCAACAAGTGAAGCATGCTTAATGCGTTTATAAATAACAGACTGGCATACCCCAACTGTTTATTAACTTGTCGCCTCTCTGGCTTTCAACTATTTGAAGCTTGGGCTGAGGTAAATTTTGCTGCCCGTTTGTCCTTTTGATGCGAAGCAAATTGACCCTTTGGCGAGCGCTTGGCTTGTGCCTGTCTCTAGCTGTGTGTGTGTGTTGGTGTGTGTTTGTGTGTGTGACTGGGCAGTGTGAGGATTTGTTATGAGCTGTTGGACTTTGTGGCTGTTCAATTTGTCGCCTCTTTTGCAGCAGACTAAGCGACAGCTCCGACACTTTATCAACATAGCCACGCCCCCTCGTTTTTGGGTGCAAGTGAATATTAATGTAGTATATCCTGAGGCGGTTTTGATATTGAAATTAGTGTGTGTGTGTGTGTGCTGTGAAGTGTGCTGCCTTAGATAAGGCGTGTCGCTGTGGCCTCTAATGAAATCCTTTAAAATCCTTGGCCCTGATTCCGGCTCTCTGCCTCTGTCTCTGTCTCCGGTATATTTACATAAACGAGTTGAGTGCAAAGTGTCAATGACAAATATTTAAACTATGGGCGGCATAATTGTTATTTGATGGATGTGTTTGGTGAAAAGGGGTTGTTTTGTCTCTAAATGAAACCAAGTCACTAAATTCGTTAATATATCCAGTACTTATTGAAAACTAGTTAAAAAGGGTATAATGTTTAAGCGCCATTGTATGTCACAGGCAGAAGAAGGGCCTAGATCCTTATAGAGCATATTTAGTTTTGATTAGCAACGATAGTCAAGTTGTCAATCTCTGAATCTGGTTATTTAAATACAGTTTGATTCTTATCGATTTTTCGAAATCGATAATTATCGATTTTTATGAATCGATAATTATCGATTTTTATGAATCGATAAATATCGATTTGTGCCAAAATTTTTCATTGTCTAATTTCAAATACAATATTAAAAAGAGACATAACAAATAGAAAATTGGACATATATATTTTTAACCAATTTGTTCTATTGGAGGATGGGTTACATATCCCTTTGTATATATATAAATTTAATGGACATATTTGTTACCTATGGCATACACAATTGGTCGATATATATTTGAACGTATTAATAAATGACTTTTACAGCAGTTACAGGGTATCATGCCGTGGAGAAATGTCAAATGAATCAATCTTAGTTGTTTTTTTGGGCTGTCTTAATGCCATGTCAGGCCCATCAATGCCAGCTCATCAACAACAACGTTGCTTTTAGCCACATCCAATCAGCATAACAAACTCCCTGATAACTACCCCCAAGGCCCCTCAACCCCAACCCCCACCCCGCACCACCGTAGCAACACTCCCTGGCCATAACGTGCCCACAACAAAAGCTTGCAAGGGGGGAAGGGCGCATTTTCAATTTCATGCCTAAGCCGGCTTAGTTCGGAACGAGGCGGGGCGAACGCACAAAAAGGAGGCCTGCTCGATATTAGTTTGTGCTTTGTCATTTTATTGAAGCAACAAAAATGATAATTTCGTCAATACAATGTCCTGCGGGCGCCAGGATACGGCTGCCTTGTGTTGTGTGACGAAGGAAACCCACAAAAATTCATTGAATTCGCATGAATTTCAATGGACTATATATACAATGTAAATATGCGCCACACACCCCCCACCCCACGCGCCCCTGCACCACCCAGCTGTGCCTCCAGTTGCCTCCAGTTATTGATACTTTGTGATTGCCTTTGGTTATTTAACTTTAACGTTAGACATGTGATATCCTGTGTGTGTGTGTGTGTGTATGCAGGTCCTGCCAGGGTTTGCTCTTTACTTTTTTTTCGGCTCGTTGTCGTCCATTAGCGCTCCCACCATGGCCGGGCTGGTGCCACGCCCACGCGCCGCTTGTTTGCCATTGTTGAGTAATTGGATTAG
This sequence comes from Drosophila nigromelanica, assembly GCA_004149465.1. Classification (NCBI taxonomy): domain Eukaryota; kingdom Metazoa; phylum Arthropoda; class Insecta; order Diptera; family Drosophilidae; genus Drosophila; species Drosophila nigromelanica. The sequence goes on along the minus strand of SCDS01001081.1, from coordinate 19,788 downwards.
ATTACTTCTGCTGCTACCTGCCGTGTCCTGTGGTTCCACTGTTCCTGCTCGCACTGTTGGTACATTTTCGTGCTTGCCACGACCCCGCCCCGCCCCCTGAACCGCCGCCTGTCATGCGTGATTGATGGCAGCTTGTCAATATGTTTTTCTTTTTTTTTTGTTCCCTCTACTTTTTTCTAACGCTTTTGTCAGCTGCGGTTTTTTATACAGCTGCAAAGTTTTTTGGTATTTTCTATTTTTTATATGTTATTAAATTTACTTTTAATGGCCACGCGCCTGCAGCAGCCAAATGTATCCTGGCATATCAGAGAATTTTGTAGCCGCGAGGTGTCCTTTATTCCTTTCAGCTATCATAATTTTCTGCAGCGTATCTGCAAGGCTATTAAATTCGCATAAAAATCGTATTTTCCCACGCAACACCCCAACCTTTGACACCTAACCCCCCCCAACATGTAGCAACCAATGGAAAGTCATAAAAATTTATGACTGCAATAATCTGCGCTTTTGCAGCAAAGGGAGGTGGCAGGCGGCAGCTGCCATTAAATTGACATGAAGTTATGAAATGAAATCGCATCCACAAATATTTAATAGCAACCAACGAAAAATTGAAGTCAATTTTGCCCAAAGGCAGGCAACGAACGAACAACGCGGCGTATACGCAACGCATTTTTTTTTGAGCTAAGCGTTATTTTAAGACGCCTGTTTTAAGCTGATTGACAGCGTGGAGATAAGCGCGAGTTTCGCACCGAAATGATTATGACAAAATCGATAAGAGCCACAGTGAAACAACAGCAACGAAAACAATTTCAAGTTGAAAATTTCAAGTGAGCTGCCGCAAGATTCGGCAAGGCTTTTGTTAAGCTATCTGGCTGGTCCGATCTGTGGCCAAGTTATCAGGTTGCCTAGTCTAATTTACTTGGTTCCAAAGGAAAACAATGTCTTTCACATTGGCCCAGTTCCAGGACGTGGCGTAAATAGTTCTAGTTTTGCATGGCCATTTATCTGCCCCAATGAGTGTATCAGTGTGTGTGTGTGTGTGTGTGTGTGTGTGGTTAGCATCATAATGAGAGCTTTACACGCCATGTGCCATGAACCAACTTGTGCCGAGCTGCTCTCAACGCGTGGCGCATCGCCTGCGTCGAACGCATAAATTTCAAGGACGCGACGTTCGCCCAGCGGCAGGCTGGCAACCAACTGGCAACCAACTGGCAACAGCCGTGACTGGAGCCGCGTTCCGTTGCGCACGAGGAACGGCCAGAGAATCAACATAAACAAAAACCAGCAGCAGCAGGCGAAATGTGCCAAGCGCGAGAAATAAATTGACAGCCTGAAGGTATGCAACGCTTTTTGCGCTGCCAGTTTGACCTACATGTGTAATGGTGGGCGCAACTGTGGGCGTGGGTTACTCCCTGAGGGGGGCGGGGGCCTAGCAGACATGCTGCCAAGTTGAGTTGAGTTGTTAACGCGTCTTTGTTGAGTGTTCAAGGAACTGCCAAATTACGTAGAGTAGACTTTAAAGCAAGTCTAAGACAACAACAATAACTTTAAATAAAACTTTCTTTAAATTTATGTATATGAAAGCAAAAGCAAAAAACTATATACAAAAAGCTGTTGCTTTTTTCTTCTTATTTAAAATTTTAGCAAACACTTTTTCATCCATTTGTCGCTGATGGTAAAATTTCAACTTCAATCAGGGGGATTATTTTCACAGAGTTGGCGAAACACGTTTCAAATTTGGCATTTGACACTCATTTTCCGACCGTGCATTTGGAAATAATAAAATCGGTACATTATTCGACAAAGCAGAACATTGAAAATGAGTTTGAATCCGATCAAATGATAATTGAACATTTACCCATGCAATCCCTAACTTTTCACACACATCTTTTGAAAATCACGTAGCACAATGAAAATAAATACATTATTTGCCATAACATAAAAAATAACACAATGAAAACCCTGTTATTTTAACAGTATTAAGTTGAAATTAAAGGACAAACTGCAAATTTGCCAACTATATACATGTATATGTATTCAATGTCCGTTAGCAATTGTTTCTTCAATTTGCGTAAATAATTAATGATAATTTATCAAAAATCTCTGGCCTTTTACACACACACACACATAGATCAGTTTGCACTTTACGCACTTCGCATATCGCAAATGTCATTAATTGCACATGCATGAATCTTTGATGCACTCGAATGTAAAAATCAATTAAACGTGAAATGCGTAAAATACACAATAAGCCTGCAACAACAGCAAAAATAAACAACAGTTACTATTTTAATAAAAAAATATTTATCTTTACACTTTGCTTTTTTGTTGTTGTTTGTTTTTACACTCGTTCCCGAAGTGAAAAGAGTATATTGCGTTTGTGCCGTGGCCGTCTTGAACGCAATATTTTTCCGCCGCTATTGAGCTAGAAGGATATTTTGCCCATGTTATCTGACTTTCCCAATACTGAACCGGTTTTCGTGTTTGATAGCAGGTTGGTCATTATTTGTACTATAGATTCATTGTACATTCAAAATGTGTCATTTTTGGGAAAAAAATTTGTTGAATTTTTTGGTAAAAAAAAAATTTTTTCAAAATTTAGAATTGAGAATTTCTGTTTTTTATAGATTGTTTTTGTCATACTTAGCATAAAAAACATTTAAACCCTTTTTAAGGTGGTCAAATTTGTAGTCAAAAATCATGCCAAAATCGGCAAAAATTTGACATGTAAAACTCTCGGATCCATAGCTCTCATATTTCAAACTCTCACAACTTTGTCAAAACTGAACCGATTTTTATTGTTGATGGCATTTTGGTCATTATTTGTCCTATAGATTGATTCTGCATTTTTATGTGCACAAATAATGCGAGGCGACATGTTTTATTTGTAAACTGTGAACAAGTTTCGGGCGGTCGGTTACACCCGACTGCAACGTTCTTACTTGTTTCTTTTAATTTTTACAAGGTTGAACGCACAATTCGTTAATGTGCCGAGGCATACAAATTAATAATTATTTTAAGCCAGCAAACTGACAATGTTCAAGGTGGTGGGCGTGAATTGTGTTTATTCAACAAGGTCTGAACTGATGGACTTTGTTGGAACTCTTTAATATTAATACATATAAGTATTTATTAAGAGTATTTGTGGGTATTATCAGTTTGCAAATATAGAAAATGTATATATATGAAAAAAAATTTATATATTCATTTACAATATATAATAAAATACCATCGAAGAGTTGTGGATCGCTAAGAAGCAATATAATATATTTTTATATTGCGAACGGTAGTCAAGCTTGAAGTGAGCTTTATATAAATAATAATTCATAAATAAATATTTTTTATAGAGCTTAAAAAGTGTGGAATTTCACATTTCATACTTGAAATAATAACGATTTTGCAACGCAAAATTTAAAACAAAGGTGAAGAAGAAAATATCGCAAATATTGGAACCTGACCCGTATGAAAAAATAAAACAAAATAAATTGATACAAATGATTTCCCAGCAAAGATGATAGGACTGAATAAGGTGCAACAAATTAATGAATTTGCCAGTAAGAGGCCCAATAGATACAGGAAGGTTGCAGTAAGTTGAAGTAATATTAGGAGTAATAAAACACTCTGTGCTGCTAAAATATTCAGATTCAATTATATTTATTTACAAACTGGAAGCTAAACTTTATTATTAAGTATTATAGAACCTTTAGTTCATGTGATTTGCAGTCTGGCAACTGTGATATCAAACTCTGCTATGAAAATAGTTGTTGGACAGCGACGTGTGTGCAATTTCCGTTGCGGAAAGTCGTCGTCGTCGTGGGGGCAAAAGGAGCAGCAGCAGCAGCAACTGTGCCGGGGTCATTCATCCTGCAAAGTGGCGACACGCCAAAGCGTTCGCCTGGCCAAATGACTAATGGCCCCGGGAAGAGGGTCGTGAGGTTGGGCGACGGCTAAACTAGAGAGTAGAACAAGCCAAAAGTGCTGCAAGGGGGGGACGACAAAAGCTACTGGCAATATGCAAGGCACAGGGCCACCGCCCAGGGGCAGGTTTTTTTCCCGTCTCCTCCCACCCAACGGCAGTTTCTCTTTTTTTTCCCCCCCCCCCCACTTACCCCAATCCCTACTCTGGTATCTGCTTCACTCTTATTCGTTGCGACGTTCGACTATTTTTATGACCGAATTGCGTTTTATTGCTGCTCGTCGAAGTCGATTTCTAGTTTTTGGCCGAATGTGGGACATGCTGTGGCCGCGTATGAACAACTTCTCTAGTCGCTTCTCGCTCGTCAGCTTGGATTCTGGAGGCTGCATTGCTGTTCGACATTCAAAAATTAGTTGACATTTTCTTACGTTGCCTTCTTTCAATACGGGCATCCCTTATCGATTTTGGGTCTCCGTTTCTCCCTTTTTGGCGCATAGCAAATCGCTGCCTTAAGCTGCCCAAGAATCGAATACTTATTCGTGCATTCGATTTGTGTGCAGATTCCCTTTGGTCGCCTTCGTGGCGAGGTGTGAGGCTTTAGCAAAACGCTTCAATTGATTTTGAACATTTATTGCTTTGGGGCAATGCCAGCTACCGGCGTGGGAGCTGCGCAGACAATTCTGTCTGTCCGAGTTCCCCGCAACCCTAAATATCTAACCGAAAGGTAGTCACATTATTTTGTTGCTGTCGTCGCATATAAAATAGTTTTACTTTGTCGGCCGTCGCTTTAAATTTGCCAACCAAGAAATCTATGGGAATTCCGGTTTCTCAATTGAATCGATGAGCGACCAGTGAGGGGTCCTTCCTTCTGCCATCTGTCGGCTTCGTTTTGCTCCATTTTTCGGCGGAGACAAATTTTATGGGGGCCGTAAAATTGCACAACTTTTAATCAATAGTTTGCATGTTTCGCAAACACACATTTCTTGTTATACTTTTGGAATTTTTAGGCGAAATATTTGAATTTTAAATTTACTTAAGTTTCAGCAATTTACTTGCTTTGCTCGCACTCAGCTTTTATATATGATTTCCTTAATAATCAGTATTGCTTTTGAGAAATTATTGGCGTATAAATGAAAATGGCCATATTTATACACATTTATGTATAGAAAATAGTTTAGAATAGATATAAAACGTCTGTGTTTACCATATTGGAAATTATTTAACCATTTTATTGAATAATATTATTTTAAAAAAAATAATATTAATAGACATTTACAATTCTCTTTTCTTTTCTTTTGGAGAGAATTAATTGTGTTGTTTATTATTGACAAACAGGAATCGTAGCAAACGTTTGCATAATTATACAAAGTTAACAAAAAAGAGAAAAACTAATTAAAATTCTTTTCTTTTGTATTTTTGCGCCCTTCACTTAATATTTGCGCTGCGAACATAACAAATGCGCATATTTAAAACATTTAAAACAACAGCTCGCAATTTTTTGTAATTTTGCTCGACACCTTTTCTGGGGGTGGAAAGTAAAACAAAAAAAAAGAACAAAGAAGAATGAGAAACATAAAATAAAGAATCACCCTCCGTCTTGGCTTCGACGTGCTGGCATTTTTAGCCCTGCAGTTAAACAATTTTCAAAAAAAAAAAACAAAAAAAAAAACTTCACATAATGAACTGAAAGACGGGGGTGTGAGAAATTAAGAGTGGCGGCAGCAGACGGAAGGTGTTGGCTTCGACGATAAGAGCGTAAAAAAACATAGGGAAAACTGCAGCCAGTGAAATGGCCTAAAAATCGCATGCCAGTTGGCAGTTTTCTTTGCTACTAAGCGAAAATAATTATTTGCCGTGAGAAGCGCACATTATTCACTCGGCCCACGGGCCACGAGCCACGAGCCATGAACCATGGGCAACGTTTGCGAATAAAAGGCGTAACTACAACAACAACAACAACAACAATAACGAGAAATATGTTAAATAACTGAGTAAAGGGCGCAGTCAAAAAAGCGCCTGTAAAAGCAAAAGTGTTTATATTCCGTTCAAAAAGTAAGAAGAAGGTATATTATTTTAACGCAACGTTCGTCGTGATATTTTTAATTTGGCATAAATATAATGTTAAGATTATGGCCTACTTCCCTTTAAGGGCTAAAATGAGCAAGCATAGCAGGTACCAGAAAGTATCAAATTTTTCATAAAATAATGTTCACAAAGTTTTAAAGATAACACGTTTTTTTAGCCACGCCAACAAGGGAAAATCTTGGCTATGTATTCCTGTCTCATATATCTCCCATATCTTAGCCTCATTAAATTTAATTTCCAAATATTTATCAAAAATTAAAATACGCTGTGAAAAATAAAATAAATAATAATTATACACTGCACGTGATTGTCTTCTCATAGAGACGTTTAAGAGTTTATTTATGTGTTAATGTAAATATTATTTTTTGAAAATTTTAAAGTAAAAACAAAAAATTTTAGCAGTTTTAAATCTACTGCTTTTTGGGTTTACAGTCACAATTTCTCTGAACAGAGTATTGCGCAGTCGTGCTTTACCAACTCTTGCACTTTAACTTGTTTTTGTGTTTTTGTGTGCCTGTCTCAGGAAGTGCTGGCAACTCCTTAATATATATCAGACTTTGCTTTGTGTTCCTTGTTTCTTTTTGAATGTTTGTCATTTTGAAGTCGCTTTGTTTCCGCTGTTGTTGCTGTTGTTGTTGTTGTTGGTGATTTGGCTGCGTGTCTCGCTCGTTTTGCATGTAAATTTGTTGCCTAATTTCGGGCGCATCGCGATTTATGTGCGCCACAGTCGAGAACTCACTGCTCTATCTTTAGCTCTTTTCTAGTGTAATTTATGGAATAGCTGGCATCATCAACGTGCACTCACGTCTTCAACTGCCACGCCCCCACTCCCACGCTCATTGACATTATGAATGTTTTTCAATTTTATTTATGACATAAATTGTTAATAAATGCAGTGCTCTCTTCCTGTCTCCTCGGTCGCTACGTGACGCCATCGCGTCGTCCTTGGCTTATGATTAATGCCTGGGCATAAATGAATTGCATGGTAAATAAATTATTACGCATACGCCGCGTTGTTGGCAGCTGCTAATGAAGCTGCTGGCTATTTTGAGCTACAGCTGCCTAAGACACACACACACACACAACCTGAAAGGGGCTCAAAACTTTGCACAGCTGGCGCTAAAAAGTATGCTACGGCAAATGTGTGCAAAACTCTTTTTGTGCTCGGTTTCAGCTTGATTAAAATTTCATTAACAGAAAAGTTGCGGCATACTTTAAAGCGTGAGTGTGTGTGCGAAATCTGCGGTAGCGATGGCGTTCAGCTGTTCACACACACCCGCACACACACACACACACACATACCCGCACACACATGTGTTTTGGTACATAAAACGTTTTTGTTGTTTTTGTTTTTCGGCGAGCACGCTTTTCTTGCTTTTTCCTCGCTTTCCACTTCACGTTTCCTTTTTTTTTTGGCGCTGGCTTTTTGCGCTTGAACGCTTCGTTTGTTTGCCAACTGCCTGACGCCCGTTCAAGGATCTGCCGCCGCCGCTTGTATGCCTTTTTATCGCTGTGGCTGTGCGTGTGTGTGTCTGAGTGTGAGTGTGTGTGTGCGTGTGTGTGAGTGCCTGTTAAATTGCTTGTTTATGTTTGCCCGCCAACAGGCTTCGCAGCATGTTTCAGTCGCGACCGCGGCAATCGCTTGAAAACGCTCATGTGATTTTGATTTGTTTTAATTTGGCTGGCAAAAAACGCCGCTCGTGCCACACAGCCCATCCCACATGTTTACTTCATCTGCAACAACAACAACAACAACAGCAACAACAACAACAGGCAACGAATTTTGCTGTTTTGTTTATGCAGGCAAATGTTTTTGTTAATGTTTTTGTTTAGGCTGTTGATTTTATTACGCAATGTTGTTGCCAACGTTCATTCACTTAGCGAAATGAGTATATTCAATATTTAATGAGCTTGTTTTCTTTCCCTTATTTTATGTGCAGCGAATTATGCCAACTTGGCAAATAATTGTTGAGTTTATGAGAAATGTATACAGAGTCATAAATGATATCTGATATATGACGAAGCATTTTTTTAAAGAAGTTGTGTGAAAATTTAAAAAAAATTTAGTGGAAACAAATCAGACTGCAATACGAAACAATATTAGAAGGAATTTATTTTGCGAATATGGAATATGCGAATGATCAGAATGAATGAAAAAAAATAGTTGGCACTTAACAAAAAATAAGTCTTATACATAATTTTTACACACTGCGCAAATAGAAACAATGTGTTTTGGTAATCAAAAGAAACATTTGAATGGAATGTAAAATTGAAAAATGCCCATAAAATGTTCAATATAAATAGCAAAATATAAAATAAACGTCACGTACTTGGCATTCAATTTTAAAAGAGAGTTATGCTAAGTTAAACAACCTTTTGAACCCTTAAAACCCCTTACAACAGCAGCTCATTTGAAAGCTTCATTTTTTGTTCGCACAAAGCGAGTTAAATTTAATTGTTAACATTTTGATTTTGCACTTTTTGCTTGGCAACTTTTAACCCAACAACCTGTCACGTACAACAGTCCGGCTGCTGGCCGGGCATTGCATTAACTACATGCCATAATTATAATGCCAACATCAGCGGTAATTTACCTCAAACCCTGGACAATCCGCTCTGCATTTGCCGGTCGCTAATCCACTTCAGCCAGCGACTCATACCCAAAGGCATGTCAAGCATTTAATTACTGGCCATCACAGGAGCTTAAAAATCCTTTCAGCTGCTTCTCCTGCTGCTGCTGCTGCTGATGCTGCTGTCATCCTGCCAAATCCACTTCGTTAAAATAATATTAAGCCGGCGAAAGGATCCAACCCGAAGCGGAATTCATCAACGTTGCCCGTTCGAAATGTTACGCAAAATATTTTCATTAAAATGTCAAAAATATATATCTGCAAATATTTTGCGCAGGCACGCAAAACTGGACGCAACGCAAAAAAAAAGTACAACAAAACAAAAAAGAGGGAAAAAACCATCAGAAGTGAAGAGGCAAGCTAAATGGCAAATGGAAAAAGGTTTCTATTTGTTTAAGCGCTCAACGTTGCAGCGCGCCAGAATTTTGGTCCGAAACCCCAGTGAATTGTCGAGAGAGTCGTTAAATTGTTTTCATTATCCTTGTAAGCCTGGCCAAACTCTGAGCTCTGGCAGCACTGGCAGCCCTGGCAAGAGCTTTTGCCCTTTTGCACGGTTTTTGCGGCTCTTTGGGGTTTGCCTTGGCAATTAAAACCGCAATGCAAATGAGCTGTGCTTAATGCGTGGCTCCCTCTTTCTACCACTTCCTGTGTGTGTGTCAGTGTGTGTGTGTGTGTGTGTGTGTGTGTGTATACACTGGACTAATAGTTGTTGGCTTAGAACAAATTTTAATTGCGCTGCCGGGACGCATTTTTTTAAAAGCGCTATACAACTCATCAAGTGCGTCGGCTTGGGCAAAGTTATGCTCGAAATTCGATATGCACACATACACACACAAATAAAGGGCGACCCCAATCAATGTGGATACACACACACGCATCCTGTACAGTGCGTCTTCGTTTGTGCGCCGTGTTTCCGTTTCATTTGTAATTAATTAAATTACTTCCGCTTAAAGTGCGCTGCGGTCCATGTTGAGACGCTGCTTGCCCGAATATCAAATCCCGAATCCCAGACCATCGACTTCTCAATTACGTCGCTGCAGTCAAACTGCTGCTCTCCCCTCTCCCTTCTCTCTCTCTCTCTCTCTCTCTCTCTCTTTCTCTGCTCTCTTGCTGGCCTGCTTCTGCTTCTGTTCATTGCGAAGTAATTAAGAAGACATTTCAGTCCGGGCATCCTTTAATCTGTGCGTTTTATTTGCGGCTTTCTGTACGGCTTCAACGGCAAGAACTTGTTGTTTACCACATCGCACGAGTGCACCCGGCCAGCTTGTGTGATCTTGAGCCCCAGCGTCCTGGCGACTAGTCCTGCGACAGCGCCTTTAATCTGTGGCTGTGTCTGTCGAGCTGAACTGGTTGTTATTTCTTGCCCAGCGCACGCTTGATTAGACGCCTAATGAGGTGTTGACTATGGGCGTCTAATGATTGCCACACACACACACACACACACATGCACACTCGCCTAGCTGCCTGTTTTAGTCGCACTTTAAAGTCAATTTTTAATTAAATTTTTATAAAGCTCTCAACTAACGCATTTTTTCTCTCTCTTTGTTTTATTTTCAGCTGCAAAAGTGGCCCACTGACTGCTCAATGAAAAGTTTGGTTGCCCTCGAAGCGACGTGAGTATACAAATACACACACACACACACATACTACTATGCTAAACTGCAGCTGTGCTACAAATGTATTTTATATCCAATTGCAATTTGCATTTCACTTTCATTAGCTGCTGGCCCGCTGAAAAGTATGCTATGAAAATTGTTCAACAAACTGCCAAAGGCAAAAACTACTTTGGCATATTTGATTCGCTTTCATTGCAAGGAATTAAATAATCAAAGTTTTTTTGAAAAAAAAGAAAAAAAAATATATATATATAACAGGCACAGCTAAAGTTTTTAATCAATAAAAAAATATACGAAAAAAAGAAACACAAACACATAACGCTCTCTTTCGCTCTTTATTTACATGGTATTTGGACTGCACACAATTAAAATTCAACTAAAACTGAACTGAAATCAAACTAAAATTGGCAAAAAAAAATGTATATATATATATGTACATATATATATATAACAACAAACGGCAACCAACAATTTGGCAACTAATTGGCAAAAATGTTCAACTGTGAAATTGGCATACAACAAAAATTTAAAATACAAAAATACACCCCAAAAATACTAAAAATACTGTATTGTTGCGTACTTAACAACCACCCACAAAATCATATTAACAACAAACAACTACAACAACAACAACAACTACAAACAATCATCATCATCGTCATAAACATCCTGCAAAATCCTGCTATTTATGCGCTTTACATTGTGACGTCACCACCCACTGTTCAAAAATATCCCTAACAACCCCCGTTGACCCCCTGCCACCAAACCGCTATTTGTTGCCACTGCTATTTATGTGCATTTTTGTGGCTGCTCCCCCGAAAAATTTTCATATGCGTTTTCATTTTCGCTTTCTATATTGTGGGTTTTATGCAATTTCCACTCGTCCCCCCGCGTTCATTTTTGTTTATGCTTCACGCTTTCGATTTTGTTTTTGCTTTAGCTGTATTCTGTTTTTTTTCTGCTTTTCGTTGCCAATTTCCGCTTGAATTAATTCTGTGTTTAAATCTGCGTCGCCTGCAGTTTGCTGAAGTAGCGCGCGACCCCTGCGGTTAGTGCCTGCCCCCCCGCCCCTGCCCCCTGCACCCCCTTGGAGAGAATTTAATAAAGGCCGCAGCTGCTCCACCCACTTACCCCACAATTTCCCCATTCCCGCACCCCCCCAGTTGGTGTACGTGTGTTTGCGGGTGGTTGCCGGGAATCACACGCAGTGCGACAAAAGCCGCCCGCAGCGTTTTTTATATGCGCACATAATTCAAAAAACACTGGAAAAAGTTAATGCCCAAAAGCGACAGAAGCCACAATGATAACCAACAATAATTTGGATTATGAGAAGAGCCGACTGGCCGTGGCAACAGCAACAGGGATAGCGACAGCAGCAGACACCGCGGCAACAATTGCCGTCGGCAACAGCAACAGCAACAGCAATGGCAGCGCCAGCAGCAGCAACAACTCATCGCCCACCGCTGACAATCACAACAACAGCAACTCGAATTCGAATTCCAATTTGAATTCGAATTCAAATTCAAATTCGGGCTCGAACTCGTACTTTAATCGCTTTGACAATCGCATTGCCGCCAATCTGGCTGCGGTCATCACCGGCGCACGTTTCCGCTCCTCCTCCTGCAACAGTCGCCAGCAGCAGCAGCAGCAGCAACAGCAGCGGCAGCAATCTCTAAATAAGCTGCCTGATAATGCCAGGCAGGCAACAGCCGCGACAAGAGCCTCTTATCACTACCTGAGCGCAGCGCGCGGAAGAACTCCGCTGACTACAGCCACGCCCACATCGCCAGCGAGCCTGGGCAGGCGGCGACCATTGCAGCTGTTCACCCAGGCGAATCTCAAGTGAGTAAATTCAGCTGCCGCTTAATTATCCCCTCCTTAGAAAAGCTTTAATCATCATGCTCATCAGACACTGAAGCACACTGTGAAACACATAATTTGCTCTATCGGAGACAGAAATCGCAGATATATAGCCATAATAACTAACTGATTTTCACAGCTGCAATGACAACGAGAAGGTGGCGCAAACGCCCAGTTCCGATGAGGATAACTCACCCACGGAGCTAAACAATTGCAAGCGCCTAACGGACAAACCGCCACTGGTGAGTAAAGTAAACCCCAAGTAAGCTTCTAGTAACCCCCCCACATAAGACCGCAAGTCCCCACACATCCCCAAATAACAGACTGGTTGACCCAACTAACCCAGCAAGAAGCCTCAAAAAATGCCAAATATATTTTGGTTTTTATACTCTTGCAAAGGCTATTCGAATTTTGACAGAAGACAGCTCAAAAAGATACTCTTTACTTTCAGTTATATACTTTATATATACATTTATTATCTGCATTAATTATTCTTCCAGTTTTAAAACTTTCGTTATGAATCTTCTATATAAAGCTGTCGTAGTGAAAAAATCATGATTTTTTTTTCTTTTGATTTTGAAATTGGTTTTTTATAATAGACAAAATATAGTCCGAATATATCTACTATATTCAAAAGCTGTCATAGAAATTATAGTTCGAAAATAGAATTTTTGTATAAAATACTTTTCAGTCTTTTAAAATATCTCTGCCAAACTTGAGAGCTAGAAACTTCGCTATTTTACTCTTTATACTAGGAGACTCCTTTATTGTGCATAGAAGTTGGAAGAATCAGTCAACAATTAAGAAACTTTTCTGATTTTTCAGGTAGCCTAACCAAACTCTATAATTTATGAACAAACTCCAATCAATATTGAAACATTTTCGAGTGAAACTTCATTTTGTGCTTAAGTAGAGAGATATATTAAAAAGCTAGAATATTTCTTTAAGGGTATTTCACATTCGGCTCCTGAAATCACTCTGATTTCTTGTTTGCTCACAAGCTCGTCTTAAGTTTTCGATCAAAGTAAAGCACACCCTTCACCCTCAACTCCCCACTCAACTAGCAGCCCTCAATCATTGCATATTTGATATGTTTTGTGCTTTGACTTTGATAAGGGTGCGTCCAAATCCGGCAACCAACCAACTGCGTCCATTTATTGGTTTTTTTGTCATCGAAAAAAAAATTTTTTTTGCGCAAATATTGCAAAATTTATGAATATTTTTTTTGGGATTTTGTTTTGTTTGCGCTTTGTTTTTGTTGCTGCATTTGACGCTTTCTATGAATTATTGGCAAAATAAAGAACATCAAAAGCCTTGGCATAAGCACAGCTAAACCTTTCGGCCAAACTTTTAGCCCTGCTTGCCATCACCTCTTTTTTTTTTGGGAATTGGAAAGAACTTGAGGCAACTTAAGAATAGTCCCCCTCAATTGTTACTATTCCTGGCAGACTTTCAGACCATTTGATGCCATTTGTATACACTCAACGAGATCTTTGAGGTATTATAGTTAATGCATGAGCTATGATAAGCGGAGCAGGTTGTATTTGTATTTTTAGTTAAATAAAATCTGACAATAGACGAAATAAAGTTGAATATGTTTTAAACATAACAGATTTAAAATTAAACGATTGGTTGTCTGCTTTTTATTTTTTTTTAAATTTAGTCGAGCAGACTCTATTGTTTATGACTTTAAAGGGTATACAAACTTGGCTGTGCCAGAAGATAAGCGGCCTTTGTGATTCGTTCGCTTGCTACGCGTATTTTTTGTTTGGCTTTTGTCATAATAAGTAGAAAGAGCAAAACGATAAGGAAAAGAGAGAGACAGAGAGTGAGAGAGAAACAGAGAGAGAGAAAGCAAGCCACTGAATTGTTCCACATGTGCAATGTTTATCAAAGGTTTTGTCATCCTTTTTGTCACGTGTTGCCCGAGCAGAAAACTTTGCATTGCACAACTTTGGCCTTTAGTTGGTGTCTGATGCCGTCTTCGACTTTGAGTTGAGGCACGTTGTTTTCATAAATTCTACGCCTTAAATATTCATACAGACAAGCCACATACACACACACACACACACACACACATACGCATACACATACACATACACATATAGTCAGGCAGCTGTGCGCAGTCGAGCGTAGTCTATGCGATAAGTACGTGCGAGTTTATTCATATGAGAAAGTCTCGAGACTCTTCGGTTTGCGCCCATGTGCGATGTGCTTCGTGCTTCGTGCTATGTGCTTTGTGCACGGGGCGTATGCGTAATGTGTTTGTCTTATTTATGGCCGGATTGCTACTGGGGCGCATTATGATGATTACGTTTTGAGCTAATGGCCCTTAAATGGAGCAAAAGTGCAGCCAGAAACAGAAACAGGAACAGACGCTCTCTTTCTCTCCCTGTCTCTCTGATCAACTGCGACAGCAGCTAACTCAATTCGAAGGCCACGTCAAGCACTTGAAGCAATCGCCAATAAAAATTGAAATTCTGCAACGCGCTAAAATCGAAAGCGAAAACCAATCAGTTGCCCCTAATGGCAAGCCATAAATACTGTCAGCATTCCACAAAATGTAAATGCGAAACGCTCGTCTCAAGGACATCGAACGAGAGCTAAAAAACAAAAACAAAAACCGAAAAAAAATAAATAAATACACATATGTCGAGAAAAGGGTTCGGCGCTTTGCTCTGGCATTTTTCATATACGTTTTTTGTGCTCTGTTCATAAATACCATCACAGAGTATATTGGTTTCAGCTACCTTTCTATCATATTCCCGAAAAACATACCTTAAAATAAAAGTAGGTATAAAATCTGTCGATATTACCAATTTCGATATAGCAAATATAACATTTGATATTAGTCTAGTATCGACATTAATCCAGCAATTGGAACTAGCATATGAAGTGCTTTTAAATTATGACTGTTGTTCTGTTGTTCAACCAAACAAATTTTGAATTAGAATATTCATTCTAATTGTTAATTTAGTTTATATAAAATCGTTATAAATAAAGAAGACTTTTTTAATACTTCAAATTTAATGGGCCAAATTCCTGATACTCTTGTCTAGCATAAAAACAAAAACACATTAAATGGTAATTGATCGAATTAACTTATTGATTTCAAACAATCTGTTGTGGATAAAATAAATATCTAAGAAATTAAAAATGTTAAAGAAACAAGGCACATTTTGCCTCTCTTCAGTTCAATTAACGAGCTACCACTGTAGTGAAATATGTATTTCAATCGTTACGCTATGCAAAACGTATTTATTCTAAAATATATTCTACAATAAGATTTGAATCCTCTCTTACAAATCACCAAAAAACCTACACATATTCAAAAATCACAGTTTACGCCTTTTACTCTTAAAATCACACTTTGCCTGGAGCTTAGTTTGAGCTGTTATTCACAGGGCATAGTGCAGTCGCTTGCACCCGTTCTCACTTGTTTGTTTTGTCAATAAATCAATTTTGTTATAAACATAACACGCATACGCCACGTGGCGACCGCTTTTGACTCTGCTGTTGTTGATGTTGCCTTTGCATAGTTTTTCAATATGCCGCCTGCCTGCCTCGACTGCCTGTCAATAACATCATTTGTTGGCAGGGTGCGGCTGCAGCGCGATAAGCAAATTAATTTTTGCCCCCACACACACACAAACACACAGAGGGAGGCTCCTTTTTGGGCTGGGGTGGTGCTCCATGGCAGCTACCCTAATTGTGCCCGACGGCAAAGTTGCCAACATCGTCTGCTTGGCTGCCTGATTCAATTTCAGATAAGCAAAATAAAGCAGCAGCAGCAGCAGCAGGCGAGCTGCATATGCGACACGAGCAGCCAAACGAGTGCTGCAAAGACAAATGCGATGGCACATTATGCACTTCACCCGCATAGCAACCCAAACACACACACACACACTCGCACACTCTATGCGGAAATGGGCTCTGCTGCTGGCATCCTCTGCTTCTGATGCATCGATGCTGTTGACTCGTTGCCGCTAAATGTTTGTTTAGCAACTGCAACGACAAATCCAGAGCCCTGCCAAATATATCGTTTCACTCTGCTCAGCTTTGCTCGTTCCGCTGGTCCTCCCATCCTGCCGTCCTACCGTCCTCCACTTCCTGGCTGACATTGAGCGACAGGCGACGGCAGCCACATGTGGCCGGGCGCGACACGCCTACTCGTCTCGTAACTGGGGGGGCCAAAATAATATTTTTTGGCTCAAATGCCATAAATAATATTTTACAGACACGCCCCCAAAAGGCCACAGACTCCGCCAGCAATCTGTTGCCTGATTTAAACGTGGCTGAATTTTACCAATTTTGTGGGGTCGCCCCCTCTCTCTCCCTCCCCGCCAGCCAGTTTATTAAATTTGCATAAATGCTTGAGATGGAAAACGCTGCCCGGCCACATGCGACAGCTGCACGTGCCACCTATTTGGCCAGCCTCGCCCGCTGCTTGGCAACAGCTGATGCCAATGTCCGGACCGTGTTGCCAGCCAGTTCATTAAGCCAACGGGCCAATTAATCCGTCAGACACACACTTTCTTTATGGCCACAACAGCAAGCCAAATTCAATTTGGCAGCAAAACAAAAAATATAAAAGACAAATAGGAAATGTTACCAAGAATCCCATCAGCAGTAAACAAAAATTCTGACAGACAAATAACGAGTCCTCGAAAAAGAGATATATAAATATAGGTACTATAAAGTAGACAACGCTCTGCAAGCACCTGAGTGCTTACCTTTTACTTATTCCTGGCTTGCTATAAGTTGGCTTCACTTATAGAAAAATCGTTGGACTTCTTCATAATTTTATTATTTTGCATTATTCTTAATAAATATTTAAAAATATATAAAATTAACTGACTACTACTAACTACTAAAGATATAAAACAAAACAAAAAACCAAAAAATTCATTGAAAAATGAAAAAAGTTACACAACTATTTTCGTTTGGTAGAATTTTAAAAACATTTCATCTTAGTTTTAATACAAAAAAAACTACACGAGACTACCGAAAACTTCACTTACAAATTGTTTAGAAATTTGCCCATATATATTTCAACAAACAATTTGGCATAGCCGCGAATACACTTCTCTGTATATATACGTGTGGTGTGTAAAGTGTGTAAAAATGAGCTTCGTACAGTAAAATCTGTGTGCAGTGCGCCGTGAAATATGCAAACAATGTTTGCTTAAGCAGCCTAAAAGTATGCAGCGCTCGCGCCTGTTAAATTATGCAGCAATGAGCAAACAATTGCTGTCAAGCTCGCCAGGTAGAGAAACCGCCAAATGAAAGCTGCACCAACGCCACCTCTCACCGTCTCATTGCCAATGTCGCCTTAAATTATGCCACACACACACACTCAAACACACCCAGCGAGCGCTTACAGCTGTAGTCTACTTTCAGACGCAGCCATTGTGAACAGCCAGACAGACTTTTCAAAGCCACTGACCCCAAAAGCGGAAAATAAAAGAAAAAAAATAACCGAAAAAAAGAAATAACAAGAACCTTGGCGACGAATTAAATACCCTAAAAGACATATAAAAGATTTGCGATATATTTACACATTTAGTGACAAAAAAAATAAAGTTCTGCGTGCTTGTTGCTATATGATATAGTAGACAGATGTTAATACGATTTTGCTTATTTTATAGAAGCATGATAAATCTGACTCTTATTGGTTTTTGTTAGAAAGTGAAGAAAAGTAAAAAGTTGTTCATACAAAAACTAAATTGTTGATCGACCTTTGAGATCTATTAGACCGATGCTGATCAAATTTATCATTTTAGTTAGCTAGGATAACATGAAAAATGAGAATATAGACCGATAAATGTTGCTTTTATCAAAATATTTATGGAAAATCAAAAAAGGTTTCCATACAAAAAGTTTCTATGACTGTTCTTATGACAAATATATGATAAATAGGGATCAGATGTTGATAAGATTTTTATCACATGGTAGGATCATAGTTGCAAAGGTATTCGAAAAAATAAAATAAAATATATAAACTTCTGTTTGACAGATGCTACAAATATTTTCGTTTAATTTAGCAGCACATGTCGAGTTGCCAATTAAAACCGATGAAAAACATATGTATATACTTTATAAAGTCAAAATTGCATCAAGTTGATGCGTTACACATTTGTAGACATAATTCGAATACCCTTGGTATGGCAAAAAAAGGCGTAGCGAACATGATCTCAACATGCGCGCACAAGTGCAGCTGAATTATCGCCGCCTGTTCTCAGTTTCCTTTATGTTCACATAGTTTTTTTGCTACTTCTTTATTTTTTTCTGTGCTGCTGTTAGTCCTGCGGCACATTTCCGCTTAGCACGCCACATCCGCATCCGCCGCTTCCGGCGCCTTGCAACATTTTTAGCGTCCGTCGCGTGCGTCCGCTGCAATAAGAGTCGGCGTCTGTGGCTGCGACTGCGACTGCGACTGAGTCTGTGCCCCCGTCTCGTTCTCGGCCTTCAATTTATGCGCCCGGCTTTTATGGCCTGCCCTTTTTCTTTGGGGCACTTCGCTCTCTGGTAATTCCTAGTCCAAGCATCCGCTTCCTGTTTAAGTGCAGGCGCAAAAACTTTTTTTCGCAACTGTGCGCGCCTTGCCAAGCTTTTTGTCTAGTTGCGGTTTTTGGTAATAAATTCTTGGCCTTTTCTCGCTCGTTTTATTTATTTTTTCTCTCCAGTTTTTCTTTTTGCTTGTCTGTGGCCAGAGGGTACGCCCACACGCCCACTCGCATTTCGGCTTACAAGGTGTTTAAATTGTAGTTAATTTTGTTGCCACTTGAATACCTTTGCCCGAACCCCTTTTGAGCTCTGTCTGTTAAATCTTAAAGTGATTTCCTCTTCGATCTCCTTCGTAGGTTAAACGCTTGACAATGGGTCTGCTGCGCCACAACGAGGAGTCACGCCCACTGGTTGCCAATGTGACGCCCCTGAGCGCAGCTGCATTGAAATGCGACGACAGCCAACCCATCTACTCGAATGGTTATATCAACGAGGACTCCTACATTGATAGCAAATTTGGTGACTCCTGCCGTCAATCCTTGACTGCGATACCCATGCTGGACAATGTGAATGTCAACGACAACAGCGAGTTTAATCTGAAGAAGCGCTATCTGCGCGAGACCAGCAGCGGTAAGAAACTAACTAGAAGATATTTAACAAGAAAAGGGCAGAAGACAAATCATAACTAAAATACAATCAAACGAGATAATCGGTTCAGTTTTGACATAGTTATGGGAGTTTAATTTTGGGTACATGATTTTGGACCAAAAAATTCCCAAAAATATTATTTTCAACAATGCATATATTTTGAATGTAGAATCAATCTAAAGGCCAAATACACACAAAAAAGCCATCACACATGAAAATGGTTCAGTTTTGACATAGTTATGGAAATTTGAAGTATGGGAGCTTTAAATCCGAGTCAACATATTTGTCAATTTCAATCTGTCGAAAAAAATCGCACTTCTTTATCTGACGTGGGTTATGATGAGAATATATTCCAAGTTTTAAGGTTTTAGCTATAAAATAATTCAGTGCTTACTATAGTCTGTAACCCTTAGTTCCTGTACTACTATCCTATCCTACAAATATGTATTCCTTGCCTTTAGCAACAAACTTACGTTTTTGTGTTTTATCGAGACCAACTGCTAAACATCCGAATACCTTGAAATGCTTG
>SCDS01001080.1:0-15774 GCA_004149465.1 Drosophila nigromelanica | reverse complement strand
CTTTAAATGCCGATCGATTCTATGGACTTATACGATTCGAATGAGGTGTATCTTTCCGAAATTGGACTACAAATAGCCGAGATATAGGCATTTAAGCAGTTTTTTAAGGCATTTAAGCAGTTTTTTAAGGTTAAAACGGGCATATTTCGGTCAAATAACGATGTATCTTCGAATGATATACCTTTTTATGCTCGTACGAATCGGGACTATCGATTCGCATTCAAAAATCCAAGTTCTAAATTTTGACCATTTTTGACAAAAATCACAAGGGGTAACATCACAATTTTTGACAAAAAAGTGAAAATTTTAAAATTAAAACTTCTGAGTGTCAATCGATTCTATAGATTTTAACGATTCGAAAGAGGTATATCTTTCCGATATCTGACTTTATTTAGCCGAGTTAGAGCTATTTAAAGCTGGCTACAATAAGTAAAACCTTTTGCAAGATTGGACTAATTTTATCCAAGTTGTAGTCATTTAAAATTTCATTAAAGGAGTTATTCGAGGAAGTTCTAGTTTGTAGAGTAAACTTAAAGTTTTCCGTTCCATTTTCAAAAGCTTTAGGTTATAAAGAGTGTTTGAATTTAATTGAAATATTATTATAGCTCTAAGCAGTCTACAAACACTTTGTATTTCAAAATTTCAAAGTTCAGGAACTTTTCAAAGCAAAACCAAAATAGAAACCCCTCTACAGCTCATATTTATATATATTTTATGACGAATCACGAATATGACATGGTGTGGATACACTACAAGCTGGTGCGGACACCCAAAAATGAGGGCGAAGGCGTAATTATGAACGTAGGTATCCTGGCCAAACTTTATCGACAGGCGCGCATGGCCATCATGGAGGTGAGTGTACAAAAAGAAGGTACATTCTTAACGTTAAACATTGTTAGGTATAATTCTTAAAAGGTTGTTTATTTAAGATCGCGATAAGGAAAAGAAACCGTAAAAAAATCAATTTTAAACATGCACCGCATGTGCCCAGCTAAACGACTAGGTTGTAAGCTAAAGCCAAAATATGGGCTGACAATAGTTATACAGTTATGTATGTATATACGTTAGATAATGCTTATAAACTATGTAGGAGATCTACAACAATTTCTCAATATCTTTGGCTATGTCCATGGGATCGGTGGTGGGCGCATAGCGATTAACTGGGATGCCTTCCTTGTTCACCAGAAACTTGGTGAAATTCCATTTGATGCCACTGCCCAAGGTGCCAGTCTGCTTGGCCTTCAGATACTTATACAGCGGTGCGGCCTTATCGCCATTAACATCGACCTATATAGAATTGAAAGCGATTAGAAAAGGTTTGATTATAAAAGGTTTCAAAATATGTTTCACCTTAGCAAACACCTCGCCAATGTCAGCCTTGGAGTCGCGCAGATGGCAGACCATAGCCTCGCCATCGGCCTCGGGCATTTGGGAGCCAAACTGGTTGCAAGGGAAATTCAAAATGGTTAGACCGCGTGCACCGTACTTCTCCTTCAGGTCGGTCAACTTCTGATAGTTGTTCTTGGTTAGGCCGCACTTGGAGGCGATGTTAACCACCAAGACCACCTGACCCTTGTATTTGTCCAGTGACACATCGTTGCCGTGCGTGTCCTTTACGGTGAACTCGTAAATGGACGCTGCGTTCTTGTAATCCCCATCAGTCATGTCGATCTGTAAGAGCGGTCGGGATTAGGGTGGTTAAGGAGACATGGAAGACAAGAAGCAAGCACAGAAATGGAATTTAGAAGAACGAAGACCAAAAATATTTTATGCTAAACAGCGCAGGCAGCGTAACAGAGGGCATACAAATTTTAGTTAAGCTTAGATAAGGATTAGTCCAACAACTACACAAACACACTACTCACGGCAGCTGCTGTAGAGTATTGCGACTTCGTTGCAATATCCGCACTGCAATTAACACTGCTGACAATGGTGGCCAATGGCAAAAGGACAACGCAGTAGCGACGGCACTGATTCAACTGAATTGCAGCTAAATTGCGAGCTCTTGTTGCTGCTGCTGCTGCTGTTGCTGCTGTTGTTGCTGTTGTGGTTGGTAACTTGAAGCAGCGGAAAACTTGCTGTGAAATGCTCTGAACTTGTCTGATATTCATATTAAATAGCAAGCGCGAGTCGGCTGCAAATAGTCAGTAGAAATACAAACGTGTGCATATCTAATACAATCAGTCATTATGCCCTATTAAAGGGTATTTTTTATTGTGTCACGCTCAGAAGGCTAATAACCGACTCCATAAAGTATCTACGTATATTATTGATTGGTATTCAAGAGCCAATTAATTATACATAAATTTATCTATCTAATCTTTGTTTAACCAATAATTTCATTAGACAGGCAGTACATTTATCGCAGTAAGCCGGATCTGACCAGTAATAGTAATAATCGGTCAAAAAATAAAAAACTTAAGGTTTTTCAGGATATTCAGACCAAACTAGGCAATTGAGAACCTTCCACATCTAACTAAATATGTATAGGGTAGGGATAATTAATATTCCTGAAGATTAGCGTGCCCTCTCGTTTAGAATATGTAATCAGAACAATTGCATTCGTAGTAAGTACTCTGTCATAATAGTCACAAGTGCATAATTCATGAAGGTCAAAGTCATAGAAATTTCGAATGACTCAACATGTGTACAGAGATATATATGTATGTATACATATGTGTATATTCATACAGCTATGTGTGTGATTAGGCGTAGTTATTGTTGTACCCCCCACGCGACATTATATTGTGCATGCAAACAAACTTTTAGAAAGCACTGTAGAAACATTGTTGTCGTAGTGCATGACGATAGTTGAAGTTGTAATTACTTGCATGGTGAAATAGATGTATGTGCCCAAGGCCGTTGCCAGAGCGCCGAGGAGAAGGGAAACGATTGAGCGGCCAGCCATTTTCTTTAGGAATTAAAAAATTTCCAATTTCACAATTTACTGCTATGCAATGAAAATCTTTTTGTGTATGTATAGCCGGTGGCCACTCTGCCAATAGGAATCTGCAAGGTCACGCTGATACGCACTCAAGCAAAGTACAAAGTACAGCCAGCGGTAAATATCAACATCTGTGCTCTTTGACCACACAAACTTATGCCAAATGAAATCGATTGATGGTTTAGGATTAAGTTTATTTGACTTAGCTTACTTTTTTCGTAATCGTTTTATGTAGAAGCTCAAATGTAAACTGTTACCGGCACCGTGCAAAAACACAAATATAAATAGCTGTGGGAGGCGGGCGTAATTCGTGAACAGCACATATCGATATTGTTATCGATGTATGCACATCGCAAAAAGAGATTATATGTGTGTGGGTCTTTCGGGTTTAATTCCACTTTGGTCACACTCGCGGATTTTTCTTCTTTTGTGCTTGACTTTTATGTAGGAGAATAATGTTTGCGAAATTAATAGTGAAATGCAATGTTTAACGCATAAATAGTATTATGCGCGCTTTTGGCAACGTGTAGTGAAAAAAGGCGCGCTCCTAGCAGCCGTACTGCCAACAAGGATACACATTTCCAAACACACACACACACGCTTATATATACATATATATACACACATATACACACACACACACATTTGTTGTAGCTCGTCCAGCAAAAAAAAACAGCCTCTAAATGATGCTTTCATCCATAAACAACTCGTTCGAGCAGGATACTCACGACGTGGACGCCAACTGCGATGGCCCCGATCTGGATTTCGTATACGCCGATGTGGACAGCTATCAAAATGAAATCGCCGAACTCTACAGTTATACGGAATTCAGTGAATTTCAAATGAATGTGAAGGCATTCGAAGACCAAATGGAGCTCTACGATCTGCCGCCCAATTGGCAGAAACAGGATGCCGCCTCCCAACGCAGCATTGTGATGAAACTGGTCGATCAGCTGGAGGTATCCGATCGCAATTTCCGCATGCAGGCGGCTCGCTGCATTTTGTATCTGGCGCAGGGCTGTTGGGCCGAGGTGCAATCGGACGAGGAGCAGCATCAGAATACGCGCGACAATGTGATTGTGCTTTACCAGCTGGGCGTGTTCTCCTCGTTCATTGATTTGCTCAACATGGAGATCGAGACGGCCTGCTCCCCGGACATTGTGGCCGTCAAGATCACTAATGTCACCCTGGTGGACTCCACGGATATACGCGTCATACTCTCCGTGCTGTACATCATAACGGAGACGATTCGCGATGAGCGGGAAAAGGGCAGCGAGGATTACAAGCAGCTGGCCGACTCGTTTGTCCAGGAGATCAACAGCCCGCTGCCCGATGGCGAGCTGCTCGCCGTCAAGCTGCTGGGCATGATTACCCGTTTCTGTAGCGGCGCAGCGCCGCAGTTTCCGATGAAGAAGGTTGTGCTGCTGCTGTGGAAGGTCTCGCTGCTGGGACTCGGCGGCATGGATGTGCTCAAGAATCTCAAGAACGAGTACAGAGCCAAGGTCGGGCTGGATCCGATCACCGAGGACACACTGGAGGTGACCAAGTGTATGCGCGCCAGTTCACCACCAGCCACGGCAACGGACATTTTGGAGAATCAGTATCCCAAGCGCAATTTCAAGTAAAGTTTTTGTACTTTCCAATTATATATGTTTATATTGTCAACTCTTTCCTTTTTTGCGGTCAGGCGTTCGCTGATGAAACAACGTTTCCTGGACGAACCGGAGCAAATCGATATGGAGCTGTCGGGCAACGAGGGCGGCACGAATGCCAACAATGGCAATTCAACGGCAAGCAGCAACAGCGGCACTGGCAACGGCGAGGACGAGCTCTCCCAGTACTATCGGCCCTTTGATGATCCCTCCTCTTCCACGTCGGGCAACAGCACGGCAACGGCGAATCCCAACAATCAACCAAGTCTCACACAACCGCCGGCCGCTGTTCCGGCCGTGCAGATAACGGCACGTTTGCCGTGGACGCCCAAGGTGCGCCAGAAGGACATCGATCAGTTCTTGGATATATCGCGCAACAAATTCATTGGCTACTCGTTGATCGGAGATCACGAGAGTCTGGCGGGTCTGCCGCAGCCGATTCACGAGGGTTTCAAGACGCTGCAGCGGCACATGTACGTTAGCCTGGCGGACATGCAGATCAAGAAGGAGGAGGACATTGCACGCAATCCCATCTCTACGCACGAGGACGAGATCAAGCTGACGCCCGCGGAGATACTCTACCAGGCCATACTGCCCAATTTGCCGCAGTATATGATAGCATTGCTGAAGGTCTTGCTGGCCGCCTCGCCCACATCCAAATCGAAGACGGAGAGCATCAACATTATGGCCGATGTGCTGCCCAAGAAGATGCCGCTGACGGCCACACAGTCGACGAAACTCACTGTGGACATGGGACGCCACAAGGAGATCATTGTGAAGGCCGTCTCGGCCATAATACTGTTATATCTGAAGCACTTCAAGATCAATCATGTCTATCAGTTTGAATTCATGTCGCAGCATCTGGTGTTCGCCAATTGCATTCCCCTGGTGCTGAAGTTCTTTAACCAGACCATCACGGAATATGTGAACACCAAGAACTCGATACCGCTGTTCGATTTTCCGTCGTGCGTGATCGGCGAACAGCCGGACTTGAGCGGCGACAGCTTTGTCTACGGCGGCGAAATGTCCGATAAGCCGTATTCGTGGCGCAACGTCTTCTCCTGCATCAATCTGCTGCGCATCCTCAACAAGCTGATCAAGTGGAAGCATTCGCGCGTCATGATGCTGGTCGTGTTCAAGTCGGCGCCCATTCTGAAGAAGACGCTCAAGGTGCGCCATGCCATGATGCAGCTGTACGTGCTGAAGCTGCTGAAGATGCAGACCAAGTACTTGGGCCGACAGTGGCGCAAATCGAACATGAAGACGCTGAGTGCCATCTATTCGAAGGTGCGGCATCGCCTCAACGACGATTGGGCCTTTGGCAACGATCTCGAGTCGCGACCCTGGGACTTCCAGGCGGAGGAGTGCACCCTGCGCGCCTGCGTCGATCGTTTCAATTTGCGCCGCTATCCGGAGGCGACACAGAAATGCGGTGCCGGCGGCGGCGTCGGCAGCAACAATGGCACCGCCGCACAGAACGCGGAGAACGCCCAGCAGTCGAATATGCATGCGGGCAATGGCAGCGGCGATCGCGACTCCAATGGTTATGGCAACAATGGCAGCAGCAGCGCCATCGGCGGCGGCGGCGGCACCAACAACAGCAGCGGTCAGCAGAACCAACAGCTGCACGATTACGGCGTAGAGGGTGGCTTCCCCA
Organism: Drosophila nigromelanica; assembly: GCA_004149465.1. Taxonomy (NCBI): domain Eukaryota; kingdom Metazoa; phylum Arthropoda; class Insecta; order Diptera; family Drosophilidae; genus Drosophila; species Drosophila nigromelanica. The sequence goes on along the minus strand of SCDS01001080.1, from coordinate 9,521 downwards.
GCGATGAGATACTCACGCATTCAGACTTCGCCTTCTTTGGCCATTCCGGCTGGTGGGATCGCAAGGTGGAGCTGACCGATTACTTTAAGGCCAACTATGCCGTTTGGCTCGAAGAGGAGGTCTACAACAGTCAGACCGACTGGGATGCACTCTAAGGTGTGTATTTGATTTATATGCGTTGAGATTCGTGTATTTCCGCATTAGATAGTTTTAAGGTTTTTTAGCTACGTGAGCTCGATCAAATCCATATATCTCCCTCAGTTTTAAGGCTAGCTGCATAACATTTTTTTCAGACAGATTATGATTATGACTTTCTCTAAAAATCGCGCTAAACATTTTTGGGCTTTCCTCACTGGGGGCGTGGCAAATTGATCAAATATATAAATACATTTTTCTCAGCTTAAAGCTAGATGCATACCATTTTTTAGACCGATTACTGAGGACCTTCTCCAATGATCACGCAAAATATATTTTGAGTCGTGGCAAATCGTTGAAATCCATATCCATAAACATATCTGCCACAATTCACGAAAATCAATATTGCTGCAAAATAAAAATAGTAATTAAGACCGGCTACACCCGACTTTAAAGTTCTTACTTGATTTTTAATTGAAACAGCAATTTAACCGGGAACTAAACGCCTTCTCCTTTTTTCTTGCAGCTGCCACTGGATTGAAGCGAGCGCAGCATATTTAAGCATAAAGTTATTAACATACTTTTAAGCATATATAAAGTTGACACTGATATAATCGAAACCATATATATAGATATGCCGCAATCAGCCGCAATTTGTCATTTTGGCCACGGCACAAACTTAACCAATTCACTCATTCAACTAGAAATTCAATTCGGCAATAAATTTGTGCATGCAGAGCTAATCAAATCCCGTTCAAAAACAAGTACTGTATATTTAAATAATCGAGCATACTACATACGCGTATATATATATATATTAATGTATTTATTTTTTTCAATTCAATTATGTTCGAGGCACGCACTCAACCCGTTCACCCCTTCTAAAAAAATAAACAAAAAGAAAAAAAAAATTAAAACGAGCGAGTGTCAGAAAATGCAATAAAAATAAAAATTAGTAATGCAAACAAAATATATTGTACCTTTTCTCCAGGCGTAAATATAGATATATAGTATATATATTTTATTCCAGTTGATTTTTTGTTGTTTTGTTTCGGAAAAAAAACCTATAGTTTAGATTTTAGAGGTCCATAGTCTTACATATATATATATATTTCTATATAAATTTAAAACTGGCAAATGTATATAGTACATACGATATTTACAGATGACTGACTATAGCTACTACACCTGCTTACAATTTGTTAGCGGCTACGTTTTCTGGCTAATTCATAATAATTATATTGAATTTCATTCAAGTGATTTTTGTTTTTCTCTAGTTTAGCACAGCTAAATGAATTCCTGAACCATTTTCCAAAAACTTTACGTTGTTTATGCAATCCAAAACAAGACTATATGGTATATATATATATATAGACTCGAGAGAGAATGTGTCGTTATTAAACTAGCTTAAAATTAATGGAAAAACAAAAAAAAAAAAAAACTATGCATATTTCGATAGTAAAACTATGTTTTTGAATGTACATGGTTTTGTTTTTCTCTAGTTTTTACAGAAATGTGTCAACTACTGCTCCATGGGACAGGCTGTGGCCAGGTGATTGTTATTGCTGCCCGCCGCATTGGCCATGTAGAGCATCCCGAAGCGCTTCTGCTGCGGCGGACAGGCGGCTGGCGTGGCGGTGGGCACATCGCTGCGCTCATCAAAGTAATGCACAATGCGCTGCAGCACAAACTTGAAGATCTTCTCCTTGCTGATCTGGCCATTCAGCACGGTGATGTCCTTGCAGTCCCGATACTCGGCAAAGTTCTTCTCGTAGTGCGGCCAGACGCACAGCTCAAAATAGCCGGTGACATCCGGCGGATCGTAGGTGCGCTTTATCCGACGCTCGTAGCACTTCTCGTACGGCAAATGGAAATGATATTTCAGATTACAGAGAGCGAGCAGCTCCGGTTGATTGAATATCATGAAGCCCTCGATCAGGAGCACGTTGACTTTCATGTCGCGCAGCTGTGCGGCGATTTGTGCATTGATATTGAGCCGCATCAGATGCTGCTGCTGCTGCTGCTGCAGGGCGTTACTTGGCCTATGCTGTGGATGCGGCTGCTGCTGCTGTTGCTGCTGATGATGATGGTGATGCGGACGATATTGATAGGCAGCTGGGACATGTTTGCCATTGTGCAGCTGATAATAATTGCAATTATATTGCTGCTGCTGCTGCAACTGTTGCTGTTGCTGCTGCTGTTGCTGCTGCTGCTGTTGGTACTGCAGCGCATAATGCTCGAAATTGGCGTAGTTGGAAACATGTTCCGTGGGTCCGCTGATTATGTGCGCCACATCCGCCAGCATTTGTTTGGTGTTCAGCGATGTCAGCAATTCGAAATTGATCGCATTCAATTTGTCGACACGCTTGTGCCGTCTGTCGTCCACGGGCAGAAAGTAATCATCCTGCGAGATGAGCTGCACCTCGCCAATGGTGTACGGCGTATTCCACAGCGGTGCATTGTGCAATTCCTTGAAATAGTCGCGCAAACTGTGCGCCAGCGTCGTCTTGCCGCCACAGGTGACACCCGAGATGCCAATAACCAGCCACTGCGGCATTTTGTTTCCAACTGAAGCCGGAGACGAAGCCGTTACCGAAGCCGAACCCGTAACCGAAGCCGGAACAGCAACAGCAGCTTGTGAAATCGCTTAATCTCTTAATCTCTGGCGACCCTATTGACTTGGCATGTGCGTCTGTTTATATATATATATGTATATATATAAATTCCCACTTCTTCTTCTTCTGGTTGTTTTTCCAAGTGACCTTTAGGTTCGGTTCGTTTGCTGCGTAATGCTCCAAATGTGATAGAAGGAGAAGAGGGCGATGCCGCCCAGGCAGATGACCCCAAATACGGTGGGCACAATGAATGCGTATTTCAGCGGTGGAAACAGCGACAGAATGGGATTACCTAAGACACCGAAAGAGAACAAAACAGAAAGAGAATGAGAGAGCGAGATTAGTTAACTGTAGAACGACCTTGACATTGGCTGCATTTACGTAAATTCAGTCGAGTTCGTTTGTGTGCGACAGGTGCGACAAAACAAAAGCAAGCGGCCATGATCGACTAGAAGATACGCTCGAAAGCAGACTTAAACAAAAGTTATATACAAATACAGAGAACAATTCGGTTGCAAATCTAAAAATGTTTATTTATTAAGCAAACATTTTAAAATTCTAAAATACCTACTATTTATAAATGCAACACAAACATTTTGTATATTAACATATATTAAATGACTTCGCTAGGCCAATTGCCTTTCGGTTTATTTGAATATTCTATAATTAGCATGTGTTTAAAAATGGAAAGCAATAAAAAATAAACAAGAACTCCGATCACTGCTTGGCAGAGATTAAATAACCTCGCACACGTGCTTAATTTCTTTCTATATTTAACTATAAATAAATGTTTTCATAAAAAAAAAACAACTAAATTTTGTTTAAAACTACTAATCAAATTTAGCTCGAATCTCAGGATATTGTAAAAAAATTATTTAAAACAAAAACATATTTTATCGGTTATTGCCATATGAAATAGTTCTCCAATAGCAGAATAATAGTTATTATCGCTCAGTTTGGTTGAGATAAACAAATTTTTGTAAACAAAAATTGAAATATTAGCAACAGTTTCTATTACAGCCACATGATAGTCATCAAAATTGGCTTGAAGCAAAAAATCGGGATATAACGATTATGTTTTAAGTGCCTTGCAGAAATTTGATATTTTCGCTATATAGCTATAGGTATGTAACGGTGTTTGCACATGAAAACCTGATTTTTTAGCGTTTATGATAGCTTACAAATGCCAAGTTTGGTCAGGATATTAAAAAAAATAAATAAACAAAAAAAAGTTGTTTATTGTAAAACACATTTCTCGACTGATCGTGCCTGAGGATTATAAGATTTAGCGGTCCGATTTCGACGATTTAAAGCTAAGAGACTGATTAGCATAGCTATTGAATCCAAGAATATATATATGTGTAGAAGATGTCGTTAGTAATGCTTTATACAATTAGTGATATAATAATACGATAAGGGAAAATACATTTTATCGCTGGTAAATTAGATTCACGAGCGAAAATCGAATTATTTAGGCATATTCCAGCTTGAATTGACTTTAGAATATTTTCTGCGACATATGTATCTGTGATCATTAAATACAGTTATTAAGCAAGCAAACCCTGAAGCAAAACAGAATGTCTCAAGTTACCATATCAAACACAGACCGCAACAAACGTGGGCAGGAGGGGGGAAGAGGGAAGGGGGGGGGGGGAACTGTGTGTAACGGCATCTGTATTGCATACACAGCATTTGCCGCACAAAACAAATTTAATCAGCGGCACTTTAATTACCGCACAAAAGCCGCGCGGCGCAAGCCGAAATCTGAGTAGGCTGCGAGGCGGCTGCACGAAAGCTGCGATTATTTAATCAAGCTAACAATAATATACAAATACACAACACAACAACAACAAAAAAACAAAAAAAATAATAAGAAAACTCACCTTCATCGAGTATCATAAATGGCAGAATTGCCACCCAAAAGAAGTAGTAGAAAAATACGGCAATTGCGATTAACAAAATGATTTTGCCGAGCTGTGCATTTGAAGCCATAAATAAGTGAGGTGAATAAGACGCGCGACCAGCGGAGAGAATTCACTATGTGTACATAAGGTATATTATTGTCGGCAACAACAAACACCAAGTGTGACACATGCATACGCAATTTGTTAACAATTGGCTTTTTAAAGTTTATGCCGCCATAAACAAACAGGTGGTGTTCAATTGTTAGTTGCTTTTGCCTAAAAGCATATACATGTGTACACACATATACATACATATATACATATATTTACATATACGTATACAAACACATGCACATGGCTGTAGATTCTCGGTATGTGTGTGTGTGTGTGTGTGTCGTCTCGCGTGCTTTGGTTAGTTTTATAGCCAATCTAAGTTCTGTTCTCACTGCGCACACTTTTTCCTTATGTTTGTTTCTAATTCTTACGTAAATTGGTTGTAACTGCAGTTGGTTTGTTACGTTGGGCGCACTTCAATTTTGGTTTAGTCAGTGTTTGGTTGCTTTAATTGAATTTCAACTGCGAAAGTGTCGTGAACTCGAGCGCAAATCTGTGTGCGGCGGACTCGCATATTAGTTATAAACAAAATGCCAGGGCTGTGCAATTTTTCGGAAAAGTATCGATAAATCGCTGCAGCCGGAATCGAAAAATCGCGGCGACTTTGACAACACTGTGTACGGTATTGTTTTGACTGCTGTGTGCGAAACACAACAAAAACACGATATATACCAAATAAATTCAAAATTCGTTCGTTAATTAACTGTTATACGCGTATCCGTTTACACCGACGGGCGAAACATGTGTGCTAATTGTGAATTTGCAACAGCTTAGCTCATCGACCAGTTGCCCCGGACAACCGCACTAAAATAACAACGAACATATGCTCCAATTTACTGTGTAATTGTGTACTTAAACTATGACACGCTCCGCTTACGAGGTACAGCGCGACTTTGCGCTGAGCTGCGGACTACGTTCACAAATCATTTGGGATGCGTAAGCTAATTGCGTTTTTTTTTTTGTTGTGTATACCCTATACCCATTGAAAGTGGGTGAATTTGTAACACGCAAAAGAAGACATCTCCATCACTATATATTCTATGTCAGCATTGATAAAATCGATTTATTTAGCCGTGTCCGTCCGTCTGTGCGTCTATGAACATGTCGATTTCAGAAACTAGCTAGAGATTTGAAATTTAAGACAGTATATATATTCACCATTTCCTTAGTATCGATAAATATCGATTTTAAAACATGGTTTTCTTAGCATATCTATGAAATTATAAGAGCTGGAGCCACCAAATTTGGTATGCATATTCCCGTAAAGTAAACACAAATTGAAAATATTGAATTTTTTGGCTAACTTTTTCCATTTTCCTAAAATTTTTAAGAGTTATCAATGAATGTGTATAAGTGATTTTGTGTGCAAATGCGGACGTATGTTCTGTGGTCGGGTATAGGGTGTTTCCTAGTCGGACACTCCCGACCAGAGCATTCTTACTTTTCAACTTACTTCTAATGTTCACCTTGGCACATTAATGTTAGTAAATGTAAAACTAATACGAGGGTACAGGGTATGTACTAGTCGAGCACATCCGACTAGAGTACTTTTGTTTATGTTTGTAAACTTTGTATGTGTTAACATAGTGAGATACCCCAACCTCTAGTTGGGCACTTTGGACTACCATTAAAATGTACCTGAATTTCCCATAGGCTATCTGCGGATCAGGCCGACGTGCTAAGGCAGAAGATTGCGGCCATAATACACGAGCACGAGGGCAGGCGGAGCAAGACGCTGGCCCGCCAGCGGCTGAAGGTGTTCGAGAATGTTTGGCAGCAGCGGAGGTACACGAACGGGATGCTGCTCTCGGCGATTATCTACGTGCTGGTGGCCAGTGAGCGGGATCCGGAGCAGGCGCTGCACTCGACCCGCTTCAGCTGCCATCCGGTGATCCGGACGCGCAAGTGCGTGCGCGAGGGTGGCGAGACTAGCGACGACTGCTGCATGATCTTCATCGATGAGCACGGCCGTGTTTACGCCAACTGGCGCCAGTACGTCTACCACAATACGCTGCCCAAGGGCACCATGATCGCGCCCAGCCAGGGCATCTACCGGCTGACGGACGAGCCGGACGCCGACGTTTTCCTCATGCTGCACGCGACGCCCGCTTCACGCGTCAACTCGCAGCTGCTCCACGCTGGCGATGCCATCGCCACAGTTGGCGGCCTGGCCGCCACAGTTCCCGTCGCAGCTGCTCTGGCTGCGTTGCCTGTGGCGCCGCCAGTTCTCCTGGCCGCCACGGTGGTCGGCGTCGGCACGGCGGCGTACAGCACCGTGCGCTCCGTCAGCTGCCTCTACGATCGACGCCAGCACGGCCAGTCGCTCTCGCTGCTCGACAACGGGGCGCGCAACAGCTGGCTGGGCGTGGCCGGCGGCGTTGTCGGTCTGGGCGCGACGGGCGCCACCACAGCGCTGACTGCGACGCACCGCGAAGTCAACGCGGCTGCTCAGCTGGCCGTGAAGGGCATCAACGTGTCGTCCATTGTCATCTCCGGCACGGGTGTGGCCAACGGGGTGTACGACTTGTACCTGGTGAGTGAGTATATATACAAATATATATGTGTTTAATCGCTTGAGTGCTTTAAAAAATAGACAATTTGCAATGTAAGCTCTTGAGATAGAAATTCCCTGCATAGGAAATGTAATTACCCTAACACAAGAGATAGAAATTCCCTTCCCAGGTAATATAGTGTTCTTAATGCAAGAAATGGCAATTCCCTACTTTAGAGATCGAATTTCCCTACCACAACAACACGACAAGATCATGAAACCAAGGTGTACTTAGAGAAAAATCCAAAATTTCCGTTCTTAAATCAAGTAAAAGCTTTGTCAAAGCTTTTTCAGCCAAGCTGCATATTTCTAAATTGTTTTATAAAATCCCAAATATCGGTGTATAGAATTCAATTCCATTTAAAAGTGTACAGTTTATATATATATTATATAATATACTAGAAATGTTAATCTTGCCGTTCGTCCGTCTGTCTGTATAAAAACAATTTGAAACTTAAAACTTGGAATATACTAAACTTGTTTATATTCGATAAAATCTATTATTCTCCCTCAGTTAGATAGAAAGATAAATAAAATTCTCTTAGAAAGATTACTGATCACCTCAAAAGAACGCACAGAAACTGTTTAGATACTCCATATTTCAATCCATATTTCACGTAGTGTTCGGATATCCTCCTCTAAAGTTCGAGCCGAAAAGTGTCGACCACATCCACTTCGGCCTCTATAACTTAGATAAATCGACTGTTATTATACTGTGAACAGGTATCGCGTAGTCGGTTACACCCGACTAGAACGGTCTTACTTGCTTTACTTAAAGTTTTACGGTCTCTATGCTGATCAAATCCCCATTGATTACAGAAAATCAGCGATGATCAGCCTCTGAGCAGCCTCGACGTGCTCCAAGTTGCCGCCAGTCTGGTGATCTTCACGCACGCCATAAACAATCTGCGGCTGGCCAACAACGTCACCGATGGCTACACCCTGCGCCAGGCCGTCAGCAATGAAACCAGGTACTTCCACTCAATCCGAAAACCCGCAGGATCTGAACTCATCTCTTCTCGCTGCTGTGCAGGAAACTCTTTGGCCAGATCGCTGAGGAGACGGTTCAGTTGCACGGCGACTGCTCCGGGCAGAAGTTCGATATTGTGCGCACCCTCAACGAGATACCCTTTAAGGAGGCGCTGCTGGGCATGCACGAAATCCACAAGCACCTGATGCAGGGCTCCACGGCGCTGGGCGCCGTCGGCGCCACGTTGCTGCCCAATTTGATCAGCACGGACGCCGGCGGGCAAATGCACTTGAATGTGGATCTGTTGGCCAAGTGGCTGGGCGCCAAGTTCGTGCGTCACATCAGCAACCTGGGCAGCTTGCTGGACGTGCTGGATGCAATGGCCACGTACTTTGGCGAGGAGTCGGCGCAGCTTTTAATGCAGCTGGCGCGCAGCTTTCTGGAGCAGCACGTGGACGGCATCGATCGCGCCCTGAACACATTTCTGTCCACGGAAATGGTGCTCTATCGCACCCTGATCGAGTGCATCAACAATTACGAGCACTTCACACCCGAATCCTTGGAGAGCTGCCGCGCTGAGATCCTGGCCAACGTCTCCAAGTACTTCCAGTCGATGCAGCCAATCGACGTGGAGAACGCCCGCCGTAGCGAGTGTCCCGATTGCCATGGTGTCTACTATACAAGTGATATATAATTGGGAATGCGATTCCTTCACAATTACAAAAGCTTTATCATATCAGTAATTTAATTGTTACTTAAAAGTGTTATTTTTAACCTTTACTAAATTAAAATTAAATAAAATGGGTTTATTGAATGTTTGTGCACATGTTTGCGTCTTCGATCTTAGGAAGTCATTTCAAAATTAATTAAGTGTTGACCAAGTTATGGTAAAAACTTGGACTCATTTGGATGTGTGATTTTTTAGGGCACAATTTCAACATGACTTGATCAAAAATTGTACAGAATTGCTGATGAACTTCTTCAGATTAGCAATAAAAAGACATTCCGAATCAAAATCAGTTCTCTTTCCAAGTTATGGTAATAAAATATTTGATCCCAACTAAATGCGATTTTGTAAGGTACAATTTCCCTAAGGGTGTCGAAGTTGTAAGGGAAATATTCAACTTTTAAATAATTTCCAAATTTGGTCCCAACTAAATAGGATTTTGTAAGGTACAATTTCCCTAGGGTGTCTAAGTTGTAAGGGAAATATTCAACTTTTAAATAATTTC